>CALYDF020005276.1:0-14526 GCA_944474145.2 Dicrocoelium dendriticum | reverse complement strand
CGCAGCTTGTGCTGAAAGCGCTTGCATCAGTTATCTTTGCGGCAAAAAAAGAAACAGAGAAAACTTGACCTGTTTTTCAAGCAATTAGTTAAATTAGAAATGTACACAGTATTTTGATATATTATAACTGCGTTACGTGAAACGTCTAATGTGTTCGAAACGGGTTTATGTGAAACTAAGTTGTATACTATACTACTCACAACGGAAAAGCAGATTACGCTAAGTTTTGGCGTAGTACCTCCGTATGTTAACCACCTCTCTATATCGATCACTTTGGTCCAGTCTCTTGAGTGGTTGACTTACGGAGGTTCTACTGTAGTTGGATGTTATGTATTGCCCGTCCACAACCTTGCACTCTAGACTTGTTTCGAACTTGTTTGTTGTCGACATTCAGTGATAACAGGACTGTTACCCGAGTTTTGGACCTTTAGGAGGTCATTTGAAACCTCTATTCCAAAGCCACCGAACCGTGAAAAGCAACGCATGTGACAACGATTAATGACCAATTGTGGGTAATTTGAAAGCATCCGTTGTGAGATTGGATTAAAACCCGCAATCTCAGATGTGGTCCCTATCACCCAAATGACTGAGGTTCAGTTCAAAATGAATTGAAGTTCAGATTGAGATTGTGCATGAAACTCCATTTATGCAACGTGTGTTTCAAATTGACCCGAACTGTTTTTATTGTGTTCCCTGTAGCCTCCGAGGACAAAACTAGGGCGGTAGTACACTGTGCATTATTTGAGCTATTAATGCTTCCTGGGCAGACTGACCTAAATGTAAGCAAACGCCTTAGTCATCCAAAAAGAGCATTTCAGTTTAGCCTCCTTAGAACCAACTAAAACTGTTTGCTGTGTACACTTTTATGGTGGAGACCGTGTACACCCAAGCTAGTCCCGAAAAGACTTTTTGTGTCGTCTTCGAAGACATCAACCTCTCCCATTTGTCATCTATCCGATACGCGGATTTCGAAATGGCATATGTAACCTGACAACATGTAACTTCATATATCAAGTATCAGTTAAGATTAAAGGATAAGTGATTCGGCTTCATTGGCCAATATGTTTGGCGGCATCCGGTTCCGGATTTGCCTGTCGCTGCCGCCTCCATAGGACAGTCACAGGACACCTGCGCTGCACCACCCCAGCTTCGTCCACACATCCCATATCCAGTATAAAGCCTAAGGAATAAGACTGGGAGGCATGTGGATGGAAGCCAGGTTCCATCAACGGAGCCGGTCCACACACCTACAACAAACAGAGCAAAAGCATTCCTGTCTATCTATATGGGGAAGCACGCGTACCAGACGTACGCAAAGCCGTGGCTGGGCCATAGTCCTCTCCACACTGGATGTATGAAACCACTCTTCGAGCCTTGCACAGGCACGAAGACCGTGCATCTGGTCCCCACCAGCAAAGACCAACTGTCTCCTGGAACCAATATAGACGAAGTAGTGGATAATAGATAGGTAAGCAACTTGTCAACATGAACCTCAAGCGTAAACACACCGGGGCAGTCAAGCATCAGCGCATCATTTGAAATGACAATAGTAACTAAAATATGACAAAAAAAGTGTACGGATATGCGGACATAACTGTTCGCTTACTTGGCATATGGAATAAATGGGTTATCAACAAATTTTTGATAAATGCTTAATGTCAGAAAAAGCGATCAAAATGCAACGGCATGGAAAAAATTTAATGGAGTTAACTACCTTTCATTTACGCGACGTGTGCAGATTAATAGACTATTCAGATAGACCTAAGAATGAGGTAACAACTTAAGCATTCAGATACGATAGCAAGCCAATCACCTGAAATAAAGAAACTCAACACCCAAGCACGTGGTTAGTAAATAGAATAGAAACGCATGAGGCGTACCTACAAACGCTGCGCCTGTTCTGCTTACCTTCTCTGCAGGATCCGTTTTCTGTTCGATGCTGGACCCGATTGGCCTCGCTCGTGGCTCACTAGGCCTGCCTGTCCCAGGCAATCGCAACCGCATGTGCTACGGCACTAAGCGCTCGACGTCAATGTAGTACACTTCCTTGGCGGCTGCCGCTTCCGGACCTGCTGTTTCTGCTCAATATACAAGAGCGCTTACCATTGTACCTCAGCAGCGCCCTTGGGATAAGATCGCGCCATGCACGCCGATGAACCGCCTTCGATTACTTACGTCTGAAATAAACATTAAAACGTTATAGTCTCAGGTTTAATATGTCATGGTAAAGAAGCTTCGGTTTCCCCACATGCATCTTCCTGACACTCAGCTGACCATGTAAAAGCTGCTTCGGTCTCCGCGTCGAATCTATACGCCACACATGACCAAGCCAACTCATGTATATCAGCAAAAGTATGCAGTCTACTACATACATTTCACTTCGGCGCAACACCTCTGTGTCTACAACTCTGTTCCACCAACTGACGCGCAGAATTCGTCGCAGCTACTGTTGCTGAAACCGGTAGAGATATCTCATATCTTGCCGATAAATCGTCAAGGTTTCGCTACCGTCTAGTAGAACGGATAGCACCATGGATTTGTAGACCATCAGCTTGATGTCAACAGTAAGCTAGTAGTTGTTCCATACTCGGTGCTCAAGCTTCCTGAATGCTGCCGCTGCTTTCGTTACGCGGATAGGAAGCTCACTGTATAGCTGCTGGTCAGTAGACACCACACTCCCAAGGTAGCAGAAGCGGGAGGTGGTTTCTAATACTTCATCACCAATGCTGATTTGCGGCACCATTGTAGATTGCACTTTGAAGGAAGGCTGAAAGAGACAGACAGTTTTACATGTTTTAATGTTGAGCCCCCATTCGGCAGATGTCGAAGTCAGAGCACTAGTCATGTGCTGCAACTCATCCGCGCTGTGTGCCAAAAACGCACAGTCGTCAGCTGACAGTAATATACGGATAGTTGTCTTACAGAGTAGAGTTCTCGCACCGGAACCACGGATGTTCAGCAACCCATCATCAATACGGTGTTCACACGAACACCATAAACACAAGCAGTATCGAACGCACAATACCTCATGCCACGAAGATAAATACTAAACAGGGCAGGAGCTAAGACAACTTTGCTTCACACCAGTGACAACTGCAAAGTCATTCGAGGTCTCTCCACTCAGCTGAACCCTCGCCCGCATACTACTGTGCTGACATTCAATTAAACTTATAAACTTACGCGGGCGACCAAACTTACCCAACACCAGCCACAATGCTTCGCGATTCCCCGAATCAAATGCCTTGGTGAAATCAACGAAAAGCGATTGCAACGGCTGGTGTCGTTCTCTGCACTTCTCCTGCAACTGACGAGCCGCAAACACCATATCTATAGTGCTGCGACCCGAACGGAATCCACACTGCTCTTCCGCCACGTTCGGTTTCACAACCTGATCGACGAAACTTTTGATTAGGTCTCAGGCAATCACCTTGCCCACACAACTCAGCAACTTGATACCACGATAATTTATGGAACATTGCATGCTTTATTTGCCCTTGTACATTGGTAGCACAAGAGCATGCTTTAGGTCAGGAGGCACCTCCTCAATGCACACGCGTTGCATCAATTGGTGCAGTGCATTCATCAACGTGGGTCAGCGTGTTTTAATACTTCAGACTGGATCCCGTAGGACCCGGAGTACATGCCGTTTCGCCGCTGAGCAAGTACGCTCTGCGTCTCATTCCCAGTCGTTGTGTCTGTCAGACCCATCTTCACCTCGTGCTGCTCCAGACCATTTAATGTAAACCAATCAATCTCTGAACGATTGTTCAACAGACGGTGAAAGCAATTTCGCCAGATCTGCATTATGTCTGTAGTCTATCTGCAGGTAGCGCCTGAACTACCATCCATCAGCGTCTTCTGCGGCTCCAACCTCGGTTCATAGACCGCCTTCAAGGAGTCAAAGTATTCCTTGTATTAGCGACCTTCGGTGTAGCATTCCATCTGCTTCTCTTTTCCGTCCATCATGCAATTTTTATGCGACGGAGCTCTCGAGTCAGTTGTCGTCGAATTCTGCGAAACTGACTGTGCTTCCCCAAGTCACTGGGGTCTGCCACATGTACAGCAAATGCTGCATTCTTCATCATCAAGCGGGTTTGTATAGCACTTGCAGCTCTAACCTATTGCAAGGGTTACATAAACACTGGGGCAATACTGGGTTTTTTGTTAGGCTGTATTTCGAGTGAAGCTGATTGTTGATCCAGTCGTCAATATCGTTGTATGGCCTCTAACTGCTTCCATCCATTCTGATAGTGGGAAAACGAGACGAGTTGTAACCGAAGTAAGGCTATCTTAAGAGGCGATATTCATTTATAGTAAGCCAAAGAATTAAGCGTGGATACAGATCAATGCAATTCAAACGTGTTCGCATCTTAGGCTAAGCTTCACTAGTAGGCGAACTTAGGTATGCACCACTTATCAGCTTGTGTTCTGTTCAACTGTGGTAGAGTTGCGCAATTGGCTTAAGTAGCGTTCGAGCAAATCAGGTAGGACTGATTCGTTCATCTAAGAAGAAATTGATATTTCTGCATCAAATTGCTCATCGATCTTCTCGCTAAAGGAAACCATGCGTTGTTGTGTAGGCGCTAGGCCTATTTCTTTACGGCGCCGGTGACGGCAGAATGTGGTATCGACACATTACGATCAATATTTCAATTAAACCGTTTTTGTTGCAATTGGATGCCATGATTCAAGTTTACTCAACTATTTGTACTCGGCATTGGGAACAGCAGGAACCGGAAGCACTATATGAGGTTACCAATGCACCATTTGGAAGCATAACTTGAGAGAAAGCTTGACTCAGTCAGATTTCGATGGCCAACATAGAATTCCAGTTCTTAGCGTTGACGAAATGTCGCCTGCCTATCAACCACAAAATCGTACAGCCGGCTAGAGAGATGGGGGCTCAGACGAATAACGACTTTACACGTTACAAGCTACGAAGCACATTGGTTCGTCAACAAATCCGAAACGGAGACAATTTCGTGGTCAAGTATATCCATGCTGCTACACACACGGGTGAAACCGCTTGAGGAACTGGTCGAAGATGAAATCCATAATCTAACCGTATGCCGGAAGCTCTGTGTCAGCACATACAACTTATCTCTCATAAAGGATTATCGACGCCTGTGTATACACGACCAGACGTTTGTCACCAATACTGGAGCTTTGCAACGATATGTATTGCGACAAGCGTTTGGCAAATGCAACAGCGCTAATTGAATCACAAGGGGGAGAAACGGTACCAAAATTCTGCAACATTTTCATACTTGTTGTCTCAATTTCAAGGTGCACATCCTCAGATGCTCTGCACAACGGTGCACGAAGGCGGCATGAAAACGTTGCTTAAGATGCATTTGCTAGAACCCTGTCAATTTCTAGAAACAAATTTGTTCGGTTTTAATAATTTTAATTCTTGCATGCGCACCTAAAATTTCTGGAAAGAACTTGCGGCCATGCATGCATGTTGTAGTAATCATCTTCTGAAACATCAGCCGCAGTTCGCAAAACTAGGACTAAGCTTAAAAATGTCTCTATGTCGGATTCATAATGTTTCCCAGGAAATTTAGAAATAGATTGTCTTTATGTCTTTCTGGACTCTTTAGCTCTCCATCTGATCCAAGTGTATTGGAAGATATCAGGCTGACTAAAATCCGGAAAAAAGCGGGAGTGGGTAGTGGTTAGTGACCTGGTTACATACGGCTCTGCTATATTGCTACCTTAACCTTGCCTTGTTATAAAATAAGTTTCTCCACAAGGCCATATAATCAAGTCTCTCTTCTATTCCGCTTACGACAAACATTGTGTTTAAGGGGATTTAATTAACACGTCGACAATGGAAACGGGTGGTTTCAATGTTGGTGTCGTCGTGGGAAGAGTAAAATAAATCTGGAATAAAGTACAGTACTTGGTATGAGGTGTTTCATTACAGAGTACGCGGCTGAGAAATTTTCAGCCAAGCTCAATTTTGATAAAAAATAATGCACTGCAGCCTAAATAAGAAGCGCATTGAGCCTTCTGTTTAACGACAAATTCGTGACCCTTCTAAACCTATGGCAGAGGCGCAGCAAGGGGGCAGGGGAAGCGGTCTGTTCCGGGCGGCATGTTACAGAGGGGGGGCAGTTTTAGTACCGCAGATTTTGCAATACCAAATACAAAGGGCAAAATATCCGGATGGTAGTGAACAATTTTTCTACCCCGCGAACGTTGGAATACACGGGAGGCATTGAAACCTAAAGTTGTTCCGCCACGGATTTCCGCTAAACAGCAAAATATATGAACAATTCTATGCCATAAGTAGCCATTAAAAGTCCCGTGAAACCACATAAACCCAAAAAATGCGGTACGTTAAGCGCTCATTTCGTATAAGCCTCCATAGTTAATGAAGGCTACGTAAGCAATGTGGGAGCTTGCTAATGTCTCAGGAGCACAAAATGAAGGGAAACTCGCAAGTAAATCAAGCTGGTAAGCAAAGTTGCGCGTGTATCTTAGTGTTCTATCCTAAACTAAAGTGAGGTGCATGCATGACGTTGGAATGCGAAGAATCCATCCCGGAGGAATCCAAGCGTAGAACAATGGTAGAGTTTAAAATTTTGTATGTTATCCTTGCGCAGCGGCCGTGCCAATGTTCTCCGTATCGCACCAACTTTTGTATATGTGCTGCAGAAGCGAGTACTTAAAGCACCGCACCCAGAATTTGAATCCAGAAGCACGGCAAACAATCCGGCATTCAGACTTCTAGGCTACATTCGGGCTACTCCTGCCCTTACAAGTTGGCTATAGAATCAAAAGCAATGTTTCCCTCAGTAATGTCAAAAGCACAAAAAGAACATGAAGTTCGGCAGCTGCATGCATTTCGTATCGTCTCATCAGTGCCGATAACGATAACCGGTAAGTATACACAACAGTTTTTGAGTGCAGACGTACATACAATCAAACAAGAGGAAAAGCGAGTATGTTGCTCCTACAACCAGGGCAGCCAGAGACTGACCCATAATTGTATTACACACAAGGCACTGGTCTAATCCGATTTATGGCAATGGCTTCGGCGAACCGAAGGTTTTGTGAATGGTATGGCAAAGCAGGATCCTAAACGCCTTGTTGATCTCAATTCGGTGACCCGAGGTCAATGTCTGCCGATCGAAGACTCCGGTGTCCTGCGCGTACACGTAGTCGGACTTGGGCGTGTGTGTCACAGAATCTCGCATTGAACCCATTTTGGCACATGCTCCTTCAGTCGGGAACCCAGTGTCTTATTGGTCCTGCCTATGTAACTAGCTCCGCAGTTACATATGAGATGGCATAAGTTTTTCTTACAGCTGCCCTTTAAGGGTGACCTTGCCTTTTTGAGGATAGCAAAATATCTGATTTCCGCCACACAGAACACTTTCAGGGTTTTCGAAGTCGGAATCATCGACCGAACTCATAAGCTGCCGCTTCCACCACTGAAGGAAACTCAGCCTATTGGGGCCAACTGCCACTGCGTATAACGATGTTAGATTGCAGGGGACACCTAACATTCTACGTGACTAGTCAGTCGTCTGGGTGTTGCCTATAAATTGGGACAAGTGCTTCATCCTCTCCATTGGCGCTCAAGAACCTCTCGGCACTTCCCCTCGGTGGTTTTCTTCGCAAGTAGGCCACTCGAACAAAGCATCTTGTCATCATTGTGTCTCCCAATCTACGGACAACGCAAATTACGTTAAAAAAGTATCGCAGTCAACAGGATGTCCTGAGCTATAAGTAGATCATTATTCCGGGTGACATCTGCGATTTTTAGACTCCTGTTCCTTTCCCATGTGCGGTCCATCCTCGAGTACGGTTCGCCAGCAAGCCACCTATGAACAAAGTTCGAGCGCAACCTGATTGAGAAAGTTCAGAGACGAGGCTACAAATTAGTCTCACTGCTTAGGGTTCTACAGTATTCCTGTCGATTTCAGCGAATGAACATTTTCTCTTTTGACTACCGCCGATGTCACGCAGATTTGATCTACCGAAGACGCGTTCTCAGAGGTGGAATGGGTAGTGAGCTTCAGCAGTTCTTCCAGATCAACAAATACAGTTCGACACATGGGCTGGGTTGGTAACTATTTAAACCGAGGAGCATTCAAGTTCGCCTAGAGGTTACTTTATCCACCCGGATAGTGAACGATTTGAATGAATTAACAGAGGACGCGGTCAGCTATTTTACCGAGGAATGTTTCAAGAACCATTTGGATGGATATTCACTGAATGTGCCGGGGTTGAGCTGCTATCCTTGCGTCTGTAACGGCCCACTGTGAAACATCCTCTCTCAATAACACGCGTTATCTTCACTGATCGGATAGTGGTGAGGCTGACATGGGTTATCCAATCTGCAATCTACAATTCAGTGTATTTAATGTTTCTGTATACTTCTCGAAGCGCGTAATTCTTGTCACAGAGGGTGCGGCTCGGGATGATTTGTGTAATCGTCCTTTGCCGTTCAAACATTGTATTTTGCCTGACCCTTGATGGTCCTACATTAATGCTTAAATTTGATTAGCAGAGCAATTACCTGATAAGGGTCCAGCAGGGTATAGATTATAGATTTATGTTTTCTTACCTTGGAAGATGGAGAACAGTAGGGAGGATTAAAGGATTGACCGGGGATATAGAGAGTGGGTGCGATGTGCTAAGGAATTTGAGGAAAATGCTAAGATCTCTTCACGCCAATTGTAAAGCAAAGGATTAAGCAAGAGGAATATTGGTATCCTTGGACTGTTTGGAATGATAAAACATCTCGGGCGTAGACACCAAAACAAACGTCGGCGAACAAGCCCGTTTTCAGTGGTTCCTCATAAGTTTAATACACCACAAATAAATGGCATGAATGTAAACAGCAGATAATTGGTACAAGTTCAAAACCCGGATGGTCTGAGTGACCAAGCTCGGTGATTGGCCCCAAGCGATCAGATGTGTGTGTGTGTGTGTGTGTGTGTGTGTGATGTTGTCCACACAGGGTTGGAGACAGGAAGAAAACGGACAAAATAGCGTTTGCGAAAAGGCGCACACGAAAATTGCGCACAGTAAAGAATACACACGAAAAATGCGCAGACCAAAAATTACGCACACAGAAATATGTGCTCATGGAAATTCGCGCAAATGAGAATCGCGCCCATGAAAAATTGCGCACACAGAGATTACACCACAAAATATTAGGTTCGTAAGTCAACAAACATTACTGGTACCATCGAATCACGCACGTTTGTTGTGTAATTTAAAATTTCGATACGATATGATCATTTATTTCAGCAGTAATGCTACATTAACAGTTATTGGCATGTCACACTGATGTGAATTTGGGCATTTTTACGTGAGCATTTTATAGCGACAGGTCCATATATCATTTCACAGGAACAAAATAAGGAATCAATACACCTTCATTGTGTGCATGCGAGAGGCCGTCGCAACGAGACTGGACCTTAACGTGGTGCGACGGTTTGCGTACCTCATTGACCCATTGAGCTATACTGGCTGATGCCTCCGAGCACCTTGAGAGCTACTCCTACCAGGTTGGCCAGTGGTGAGAGGTCAGACAAACTCAGTCTCCTGGTCCTCCAGGTTGGAGGTTTGAAATGGGATGGCGTCCATTTCTGTAAAACTAAATCATTGCCACCTCCCCGCTGCCTTGCGGACAGGCTTTTGAGCCAAAGTCTTTGGTTGAGGACACTAATCGTCCTCCTGTCTAGGTCTGGGGGCCCTGGCAGTATCTCAGCCCACATACAACCATGACATTTTCTTCAAATATAAACTTCATCCTACATCGGCCGTCGCACAAATTATCAAGGGTCGCCTTATCTGCTGCATACAGCAGGGCGGATAAGCGAAAACATGCTACTGCTGGCGCCTCCCTTCTTTCTTTTCCACCTGTTTCTCTTACTCCCATCCCGACCCCCATTACTAACCTTCCTTCTATAATTCCCAGCTTGATTGACAGCAACCGAAGTGCCACTGGAGTAGAACCATCTGCAGCCACCATCCCACCGCACCTATCGGACGCCTATCGGCAAAAGTCCCTTATAAGGCCACGCTATCCCATTTCTATGGCGACGTTCAACGTTCGCTCTCAATGACAAACAAGTCAACAGGCTGCACTCGCACGTACCTTGAACACACTGGGTAGTGGTGTGTGTTGCGTGTCCGAAACTAGGATCAATGAACCTAATGGAGTTGTTAAATTAACTGAACCTGGCTTATCCCCTTGTTATTGGTTGTACGCATCCAGAGACGCCGATGCAGCACTCACGGGTCAAGCTGGTGTAGGTATCATTCTAAGCTCCAAGGCTGAACCGTCGTTGGTTGATTGGATTCCGGCAAACAGCCGTTTATGTGCAGCCCGTTTGACGACATCAGCAAAGGTTGATTCACGAAGTAGTACAACATGCTGTTTGTTTGTGATTTCCGCTTATGCTCCCACCGACTACCGTTCAGATGTTCTCAAGGACACATTCTATGACGAACTGAACGCGCTACTACGCAGTGCTACTAGTTCAGATATTATAGTACTTGCAGAGGATTTGAACGCACAAATAGGGCGTCTGAGCTCTTCAGAAGCTCAGTTGGGTGGTAATTATGGGCTTAACTCCGAACGGACTGACAACGGTGAGCGTCTGCTGCAACTGTGTGCGGAGCACCAGTTGTTTCTTAGTAGCACTGCTTTTAGACACAGTGGGCGCCGAAGTGCCACTTGGCGTCCTCCTGTAGCTGGCCAGCGATGGACCCAAATTGACCACATAGCCATAAGTTACAGATGGCGTGGTTCCATCCTGGATTGCCGCTCATACTGGAGTACCTGTGTCGACTCTGATCATGCCTTGGTACGTTGTCGTTTCTCCATGAACTTTACCGGGAGGCGCACCAAGCGTCCCCTACGATTGGCAACGGAGAAATTGTCTCAGTCCTCGGTCAGGCAAGCCTATCAAGAGGCACTGCGTATCGAACTTCCGCTGTCTTGTCCTAATGACACTGAGCTTCAGTGGAATAGGATCTCGGCAGCCATGCACGACGCAGGAGCATCTGCTTGTGGCACTATCCATCGTCACCGCACCAGTCACTGGATATCCGAGAGGTCGGTGAACCTATTGGAATCCAGAAGACACCTCCCGGCTGGCTCTGAACACAATGTAACCAGACGGGCTATTAAGCGTGAACTAAAGCGGAGCCTACGTGCTGACAAGGAAGCCTGGTGGACCAATAGGGCTGAAGAAATGGAGGAGGCAGGAGCAGTAGGCAATTACCGCAAGCTCTTCCAGCTAATCCGCACCACTGGTCCCAGAAAACCAGGCGTCAGTGAGACAATAAGAGACAGCGTGGGTGCGCTGATGCACAATAAGGAGCGCCGTATGACTCGTTGGGCGGAACACTTTCAAGATCGGTTCAGCTGGCCCCCTGCTCCCGGACCTCTTCCAACTCAAGTGATGCAGGACGAGCCATGGACGGTTAGTTTAGAGCCTCCGTCAGAGGCCGAGGTCCGAAACGCGATCACAGCCCTTAATCGTTTTCGTGCCGCTGGCCCGGATTCCCTCCCACCTGCACTATTTAAGGATGGAGGTGAGGTCCTCTGCAAAGCACTGACCTCCCTATTCGAACGTATCTAGAAGGAAGTGTCAAGGTTAATTGGAGCGAATCGGTTATAGTGGCAATATACAAGAAGGGCAGTCGCACAGACTGTTCTAACCACAGGGGTATTAGCCTAACGCCAGTTGTGACAAAAGTACTGGCCTCGATTCTCGTTCGTCGCCTCACTTCGGAACGGGAATCGCGGATTAGGGAAGAGCAGGCTGGTTTCCGCCTAGAACGTGGCTGTATAGACCATATATTCACTTTGCGGCAGGTGCTAGAGCAGCGCCACGCATACCACAGACCGACAATAGCTGTGTTCCTCGATTTCAAGAGTGCGTTCGATTCAGTCGATCGATCGATTCTGTTCGAAATACTTGCGCGGAAAGGTGTTCCCACGAAATATGTGAACATCCTTCGTGCTCTATACTCGAACACTAGAGGCCGCGTCAGGGTCTACGGTGGCCTATCGGATAGCTTTCCGACCACAAGTGGCGTTCGTCAGGGTTGTCCGATTTCCCCGTTTTTGTTCAATTTCGTCGTGGATTCTATCATGGAGTGTTCCCTTGGGAAATCTCACAATGTAGGCCTTGAAGTGCTGCCTGGTGAAAGGTTAGTTGATCTAGATTATGCAGACGATATCGTCTTGCTTTTCGACGATGTTGGGGCGGCACAATTAACCGTGAATAGCCTGTCCAGAGTGGTCCCATTATTTGGTATGCACTTCGCACCTTCAAAGTGCAAAGTGTTGCTGCAGGACCACCAGCCACTTGATGACCCCTTGACGCTTGCTAACGAGGAACTCGAGTTGTTTGATCATTTCACTTATCTTGGCAGCTGCATCAACAATGATGGGCGCATAGAAACTGACGTCAGCTCACGCATTGCAAAAGCCAGAGCTACCTTCTTAAACCTGCGGCATCTTTGGCGACAGAAGGGTGTTTCCCTTCGTCTGAAAGGCCGTGTATGTAAGGCCATAGTGAGGGCCGTTCTGCTCTATGGTAGTGAGACTTGGCCCCTTCGGTCTGAAGATCTGAGGCGCCTTCAAGTCTTTGATCATTGTTGTCTGCGAAGCATTGCTGGTGTCGGATGGCATCAGCATGTCCGCAACGATGATGTGCGCAGGCGAGTACGAGGCAGTGATAATCATGCTAGCTCCCTAAAACAACAGATAGCACTGAATAAGTTGTGTTGGCTCGGGCACGTGCTACGTATGCCTGGTCACCGCTTACCTAGGATGGCCTTGTTTAGTCTACCAGGTGTAGGGTGGCGCAAGGCCTGTGGTGGACAGAAGTTGGCTTGCCAGCGGCAAATGAAGTCACTGACGACCAAACTGGGTGCCGTTGGTCCGTCTCGCCTTCCGGGCCGGAGTCCACCTGACTCACCTTGTGCTTGGCTCGAGACTTTACAGGATATGGCTCGCAACCGACACTAGTGGCGCGTCTGCTGCCGTCTCCTAATCGGATTGCCGGTTTAAAGTGTGTTTGGTGCTGAGTTATCTGCGGGGTAATGGCTGATTATGACGTGGGGCATTGAAAGCCGCAAGGAAGCTGTTTCGCCGATGCCGCCTTATCTTTGCACGATAGCCAGCTGTTTGTGACTGTATGTTGTCTACACAAGGTGTAGGCGCCTTGACCCTGAATGTTTGCTTAGGGCATTAAATTTTTAGGTAAGCCCCGTTTCTCTGCCTCTTTTTATACTTTATTTCATAGGTCCTCATGGTTGTATGGCAGCGAAGCATCAGTTCAGATGGCAGATGTACTGCTGTTGATGATGATGATGTATGCGGGAGGGTCTCACTATATAACAACACCTGTAGTTCACGCCGTCCATGGAAGCGGAAATTACAGCGCGTCACAGGTTTGCGAGGGATCGGACTGTGGGCGTGTTTTCCGGTCCAGTCAAACCATTTGAACTTACAGTTAGTGTTTCTTATCGTTCGTTTAATTGTACAGTGTTAAAGATCAGTTAGATTACATGGTTACCTACCTTACTCAAGCAAACCGGGGAAATTGCTAAACTGCTACAAAGTTGATGTGCCAGCGTTTTCCTGTGTGAACATTTTACCAGGTGGATATTCTACCATGTGCTGTTCCATTGGTCAGACACAGGCGACCGAAGGTCATTTGACGTCGGCCAGAGTCCCGCATAGCGGGACGTAGTCATCAACCTCAACAACACAAGGAAAGCGTATCCACGAACTCGGTCTGTTCATACCAACTGTGTTACATCTACAGTTAGTTCCATATGGAAATTCTCTATTCTTGTTGCACTACTTGAAAGTATACTGCCCTGTAAAGCGAATAACCTTCTATCAACATCTTAGCCGGCGCCATGACCCCCACTAGTTAGTATCAAATACCATACCAGTCAACGCTTCGGAAATGGTACGTCCTACCGTTTCATTGTTAATATTGGTAGTGTGAAGACTCTCATTTCTAAAAGGAGTCACAATCGTCTATACTCTGATAATCAGTTTAATTCTACATTCATCACATTTAAAAGTTAGTACTGGGCATACCATTCCGGTGATCGGATTTTGTATTTTACCTGTGTTAGATAAGCATTCTAACCCTGTCGAGTGTAAATATTTTGTCGTTCATTAAGGATCGTCTATTCCCGGCTTTAAAGTTGTGTAAGCGCTTAAACTAAGTGTCACATTTCTGTCACACGCTGACACTCAAATTCGTGGTTTACTGCACGATTGTTCAGTGACATCTGGTGGAATGAAAATCCCGCCTGTTACTTGGGAAGTAGCTAGTGATCCTGTTTCCTGTAAACGTCGTATACTTCCATTTGGACCAAGGGTTTCTGTTCGCAAGGGATTTTTGTCTCTATGTGAAGCAGGGAATATTGTCTTAGTACAAAGTTCACGATGGGTCACACCTATTGCCACACAGATAAAGCCGGATGGACAAACACTGAGACAGTCTTGGGTGTCGTCACTCT
>CALYDF020005275.1:0-14536 GCA_944474145.2 Dicrocoelium dendriticum | reverse complement strand
CTGATCCTACTTCATATGTCGCCCGGCTTAAACATCATATGAGTCAGCTCGAGCCAACGCCGACGAGAAGGGCATCACGCATACCTCAAATTCATAAGGATTTGCATTCATGCCCCTTCGTATTCGTTCGCGTTGATGCTGTTCGCAAGCCCCTGCAACCGCCTTATGAAGGGCCATCCAAAGTGATTTCGCGACATGACAAGTATTAAGTTGTTGATCGTAACGGCACGCCTGATTCTGTCAGTCTCGATCGTTTGAAAGTTGCCTACCTGGATGATTGTTCCAGCTCCACTCCGGTTTTCTCACAATCATCCTCCTCTGCTACTGATCCTCGTGCCGAATGTACTCGTATGTATCCAACGACAACTACGCCTACAGACTCTACCTGTTTACCACAACCCCCTACAACACATACTCGTTCTGGTAGGGCCAACAAAACTCCTGTGCGTTTCCGCGACTACACACAATAATACTATCGAGCGTTTTCTCTCTTTCCAACGCTCTAGGGGGGAGTTCTGTAGCGCTTGTAAATTTACTTATCTTTCATTGTACATTCCTTTCCTATTACAACCCATTCTTGTACATTAACCTTGTACACTTGTTTTGATTGATAAATAACACACTTTTTGAACCACGCGGGCAAATCGACGTGTTCTCTCTGTGTTCTTGTGCTACGGATTTTATGGCATTGTCGGTCACTACGTTCTAACCTCGAGCAATATTCATCCACAGATCTCGTTCCGTCTCAACTGGTTTCACCATCGTCGTTTGTCATCCATCGGAGTTGCTGACGCAAGAGGACTAGGAAGTTTTATGTGGTTGGACTTCTAACCCACGTCGGAACCCTTCTGTGAGTCTTGTCATTTCTGATCATCATTTATTCATCTTTATTTCTCTTTGGGTCCGAGTCCACTACAAATTTCTATTAACTTGTGGTTTCTTCAGCAACTGCCTTTTTGGATGCTGGTAGCACAACAATATAAGGTTTTCAGCGAATAATTATTAAAGTATATTTACTGCCAAGGTGATGCCCTTTATCGTCACTAACAACTATTAGGATTTTTTCTTCATCCAAAGTAAGGAGGCTTTCATGTATATACCAAATATATTCTCACACACAAATGATCTTCTAATACATGTCTGTCCGCGAATTGATTAAAATTTTATTAATTTTGCCAGGATTATTTGGTTATTTATCTAGCTTATAATTTATATACGGGTTGATTTCGACTTGTTTCCGTGGCTTAGATGCAGACCCTGCTTAAAATATATGTGTGAGAAATCCAGGCGCTTCGTGTTGGGTTACTATGGCAATAGGTTTGTATGCAACTTTATGCCCTGGCGTCAAGTATCATTATATTTTGAATAATTGCGGGATCAAACTTGAGTTAGATGTTGGCCTGGACTAAAACAAAAATGTTTGCATCAGTTTTGCAGAAGTGAAGCTTGCGTTTTGTAAGACTAGTAAATACTGCTCCGAAACGGTGCATGAAAACGAAGCGCGGATGACAAAAGGCAATTAGTGTCGAACACAGCGGACTGTATTCGCTTAGCAACAAGAAGATGCAGACGGATTTAGAGAGAAAAAAGGAAAACTTTAGCACAGGCATTTATTATACGATCAAGTGACGATCTGGCGGTAAGAAATATTAAAGCATTAATGTGTAATTTACAATCGGTCGACACTGGAATAGTACCTAAAAGATGGTATTTGTGTGTTTGTGCACTACAGTGCTCACCTAAAAGACTAAACCCATGAAGTCTACGATATCGAAAATGACAGGTAACTCGAGACAAGTAGGGCAAAATCGTGCCGCACAAGAACGAGTAAGCGTACATCTCAACTGGTGACTGGCCGGAAGTCGGAGTTCGCTGTGCCGTTTGTTATTTATATCTTATTTTCTAATTGCAAAGAGGGTGTGTTTAGGCGGGATGTTGGAGCCGGCTTGTCAAACTTCAAAAAACTGGCTAGCCCAGTAAGACGTCTGATAGAAACTCAACCTCCGCCGTTGCTAAACGGTGCGCTTATGTGTGATCTCCTTCCTCGCCGCACCCCGCCCGTAGCGAAAACGTCCTTCTTCCCACGAAGCACGGACCCCGTCCCATGAAAAAAACAACCAAAGTCCCACGAAAAAGCGGCCATCGTCCAACGAAGAAACGACCCTTGTCCCGAAAAGAAAGGATCGCTTATTTTAGTGGATCTTTGTTGATTGTGGCAATTCTTAAAAACGTTGCCCGAGTGGACCAGTCGATCGAAGAGGAGGACTAAGGCAGGTCAAACAAGAAAGCCGAAAACCACATGCACTTGAAGTCGAAAAAACGAGCGAATGATCTGGGTGAGAAAATGTTCGGGTTTCATTGCTTTTTAATACGGTTTTTCTGAAGTTTTTGAATTTTTGTGTTTTTCAAAACATTAGCCGACGAAAGCGGAGCAAATTTTATTGTGGGTACAAACTTAAAGTCTTTATACTCTACATAATCGGAAAAGTGAATGGGCTTAGGAGCCTCTCGACCACGGTGATTGATCGTGGAAGGCGACCGACTCAAAATAAACGACGACATTGCAATGGTCCTAAACTGTGTACCTTTTTACTCCTCTTCTTGACGGTCTGAGAATAGCAACAGAACCTTACCAAGGATCACACATGGCCTGTGGGCCTGCGACCGAATGAACCTACAAAGACAAACGTGGATCATATCAGACCTTCAACGCACTCACCCCTTCGTGGCCTAATAACACTGGTCAATTGGATTTGGATGCCCTTATCCAGGGGCTTGAAACAGCCAAGGCCTACCTACAATAAAGCTGTCAAAACGAATGTTTACCGCAACCTACCTGGATCAATCCATAACTACCTAGCTTGCGGTCATGCCTGTCAGGCGTCCAATCACTCGCTTATAGCCTCTCAGCGGAATCAGGCTACACAATCGGCAATACAAATTTGGCTTCCCCGTGACACCGGCTAAGTGGTTCGGGTCTACTCCGTTCCAGCAAATGTTTGGTGACAGTGCTCCGGGAAGTGGTGTGTTTTCGCCAAACAAGCGGCTTCCATATAAGCAGCCATTAATGTCAGTTTACCAACACTACGACGTGATTGATGTGACTCGCCTCTAACTAAATTCACGGCCCCATGAGTAACAAACCAACTACACCCCCACCACCGTCGTCAGTCAATTTTCTACACACACCATGCACGCAAGCAATCGGAATTTCAGTGGCACATATTCAAACTTGAATACCCGATCGACGCACGTTCTCCCACATACATCTATGAACTCACAGATCCAACGTTCGTGGATAACTTGCACCGCTTTTATACCTACCCAAACATTTATTTGTACATTTAACATGATAAGGCCTACCTAGACGTGCCTCGCAATGCCCGGGAAATAGGCGTTTATTTAATTTTATCGGTACCTACTGCAGGGATGCTCCGTGCTTGTAATGTGGCGCGATTAATCGTAGCGTCACACGAAGCGTTCGAAATAGACCTAGACTCAACGTTCTCGCCGATGAAAGCTGGTTTGAGGAGATCGATGGTGACGACTGCGTTCGCCAGCTTGGTCATTCATGTACGTCTTATTCGTACGGTGTAGCAGTTTGAGTTGTCCTATGTACGGCGACTGAAGAAGGCGCCTAACACCGTCGGCGCGGAGGAGGACTGTGAACGCGTAGGCAGCTGCTCGGGAACGTACATTGGTGTCATCTGCGATTGTGGCGGGGCGGACGTAACTCATGCAGCTGTTGCGACACTCAAGCGGCGTAACTTCCGTAGTCAAAGGACGCAGTAGGCTGGGTTGGTGACGCCGGTTGTCATAGCAAAAGTAGCTTGCCGTTGTAAACTAGCTGCACTGGCGTTGCGTCGAAGTTGGACTTACCAGTGTTTCTTATTCCTAGAAGGACGAGAGGAATGGTTTCAGACCACGAATGATTTGCGTACGCGCGTAGCGCTGTCTTCAACAGGCACTGCAAACGCTTCACCGTGCCGTAAGTGACCGCATGATACGCGGTCGTCTGAACTTGGCAACAGCCTAAATCCTTAAGCAACTTGGTAAAAGTCATCGAGAAACGTGGCCCTCGATCAGTGGTCACGATGGCGGGACAGCCGTATTGAGCTACCCAGCCCTCCAGAACAGCTTCCGTTATGGTTTCCTAGGTGCAGTTAGCTATGGGAATATCTTCCGGCCACCAACGGAATCGATCGACACAGGCCAGTAGATATACAGCGCTGTTCGATTGCGGTGTAGGACCCACGAGGCCAACATGCACTTAGAGAAAAGATGCATCTAGCGTGAGAAATGTTCCTACTGGGCTTTTCACATGCTTAAGCAAGTTCGCGCGTTGACACAGAAGGCAAGCAGTTGCCAAAGTACGAACGGCACGGTTGACATTGCGCTAGCCGAACCGTGTGGTTAGAATTTTAATCGATGCACGAAAGCCAGGATGAGACAAGCAGTCAAAACCTGTCGAAAACGGTCTGTCGAAACTCGAGTGGGACGACTGAGCGCAGCGTGCCAAGGAATAAGTGCTAGAGTAGAGTACCGTCTGATGATGTCAGCGGAACGGGTCGTAGGTCCATTGAGGGAGACGTGCGTAGAGTACCAACCTCACGAACATTGAATTGCCCTGCGACCATGGCTGCAAAGTAGATAGCAGTGCCGGCGTCAGAAGAGATCGATTGAATTAGAGAACGCGCGTGGACAACAGCGTTGTGCACACCTGTACCATGTCGCATGTCTGTCGTGAACTGAGCGATATAGCCTAGGTGGCGCGAATTTCTAGAGGAGTAAAGGTCGACAGTCGAACTAAGCACTACGTCAGCGGTTCATGGTCGGTGAAGACTGTTAAGACGCCGCCTTCTAAGACATCGGAACGAGGTACGGACAAATAAATGACTAATAGTTTTCTGCCGAATGTGCTGTAAAGGGGTCCGGCGGGATGCAAACCTGTGGTGATATATGAAAACGGCTGCGAAGCGTTACCTACTGGTTGTTTTAAAACCGCCCTAACTGCTACTTCAGAAGCGTCGGTACGGAGTGACAGTAGGGCGGACAGGTCATGCTGTGCTATAGAAACTACGTTGGCGATAGCTTCTTTCAAAGCCTGGAAGGCGACGTATGCTGCAGCAGGATACTCGAATTTTTTAAGCCGCCACCGCAGTAGGTCTAAGAAGGGTTTTGTAAGTGGACTAATACCAAGTAGGTAACGGCGATGAAAGTTGCTGAGGTCTTCAAAGCGTCTTAGCCTTTTGGAAGAGTGAATCTCAGGCAGTCGATGATGGCCGTTATTTTATCCATGGCAGCACGACAATATCTGTAGAGGTATGTTGGCCGAAAAACTGACCGAATCAAGATTAAATGAACACCTTTCTGCATTGATCGTCACCCTGTTTTGAGCTAAACTATCAAAAAGCGTTCGAACGTGGCTTAAATGCTCCACGCGTGCAGAGCTCGCGACTAAGATTTCGTCGAGGTAGGCATAAGCAACTTCTAGGTTGTAACAAACTTGGTCGATGGGGCGCTGTTATGTTTCCGCGACGTCCTTTAGACAGAATGGCATGCTCAAATTCCCGAACAAAATAAATTTAGTCGTCACAGTAGTTGTTGATGTCTGTTTCGGCTACGGAAATTGGGTTATAAGCACGCACCACGTTGACTTTACTGAAAATGTTTATACCTGCCAGACTGGGGTTTTGGCTGACGATACTTTGGATAGGACAGCGAGCAGGCATGGTTATGTTGTTTAGAGATCGATAATCGACACAAGGACGTTAGTCTCTCATAGTCTTTTGCGGAACCAAGAAGAGAGGTGAAGCCCATGGGCTATTGGATGGTCGTTTGATACCGAGCTGCAAACTGTGATAGAATTCATCACTTGTGCCACGCAATTTGTCGGAGGCGAGTCCTCCTGGTCAGGCACCCGTTAGCGGACGGCGTATAAAAGGCGATGAACGGCATCTGTCGTGACTGCTAGAAGCTCTACTGCTGGTCGTACCAGTCGCGGGTATTCAGGCAGTATGTACGCGTAATCTGAAGAAACCTCGGCGGTTCGGAAAACGGGACTGTTTAGTAGGACGACCGTAAGAACGCCGTCAATCCCTAGTTTTGTACGGTCGTCTAAGAGTCAATTGCCCCCAGGATCAACAAGCAACCCAAAAAGTTGTAGTAACTCGACACCGATAACCGCAATATATACCGACGCAACTATGAAGACCCACTGAAAAGCTCGGCGGAGATTGAGGTCTAGGTTCATTATACGCTGACAAAATGAAGCACTCGGATAACCGGTGGATGCACGCAGGTTATAAGTAGGCTTTAAATGCGTGGCGTTGGCGTTTGTGAGGACGACGTTGACTTCGGTTCTCCTGTGGATGAGGAAAGTGATGGAAAAACGTCGATCCCTAACGTAGCACAGGCGACTGGTTTGGTTATTGACGGATTCCGTGGTAGTGCCAATATGCGGGCAATTTGCTTTCCCTGAAGCCCTATAGTGCCTAATGCAGTGAGCCCGACAACCTCTAGCTTTTCCACCATATTGGCGGTGATACCGACGTAATCCTTTGACGGAGTTGGCATTGTCGGATTGTGAATGTGCAAAGAAAATGCTGCGCTTTTTGTCGAACGGGGGACTCGGCGCAGGCACAGGGGAGCGGCAATGAATGGTAGCCAAAACGTGGGCAGCATCAGACCGTGGCGCATGCTGTTTCAAAGCCTTCATTGCTGCCATCTTGTTGCGAAGTAGCGCAATTTGCTCGTCTTTACGTTAGACCGGCCTGACGACAGAGCAAATATGCAACTCCGTTTTCCTCGGTGAGAAAAGGTCACAAGAGCCACCGGTCGTCTGATGCGCAAATTGTCTGAACGCCGCGTCTGCCTTATAGCCAATTATTGCAGGGACATATCTAAAAACACGAACAGCATTACCGGAAACTGCTCTGAGAGACCAAAGAGCATGGGTCATTTTCCCTTCTTCGCACAAGAAGAAAGGACCTGCGATGCGCCGAGTTTCCTTTAACAACGTCGACGGCTTGGAATCGCGTAGCTTAAGACACATAAGCTGTACAAATCGAGCTCATGCGCTGGTCTATACGTCATGTAGTATCGCCGCATTCTCGTTTCATATCTGGCCTCATTCGAGAGTCAGAGTAGGATGTTTTGAACCAGCGTCATTCCCGACGAAGGCGTGGGACGAGCTGATTTTGCCCCAATCGGTCCGTCTGCATGCACTTACTATTGGAGTTCGTCAGCAATATCGCGTATTAAGCCTCCGGGCTATGTTCCATGAAACTTGAAACAGCCAATATATGCTTGTATACGCTGTGAAACGACACAGAGACCACTTTAAAATGTTTAGAAAATATTAAGGAGGAACAAGTGCACAATGAGACTACTAAAAATACGTAAGACACAAAAGAATACAAGTACACACCCGAGAAAAACGAACGATCTCATCAAAGAATACAAAAGACGATAACGTTTTAACCCGTGCTTGCTATACGAGGTCACCAATTCGTAGGACTAGTAAATACTAGTCCGAAACAGTGGGCGAAATTAACCTCGGATATCAGAAGGCAACTAGCGTCGGACACAGCGGACTGTATCCGTTTCATTATCAGAAGACGCGGACTGATGAAACGGGACACGAGCAATACGATGGAACGGGAATGTACAAGATGGCGAAGTGACTGGCTGGTTGTAAGAAAGGTTAAAACAAAAACGAATAATGTACAATTGGCTAGCGATCAACTAGTAGTAGTCATCTTACGGCGCTACAGTTTCAGGTGTACAATGCTACGAACTTTCGCGCCTCTCACTTAAATGGTAATACATGCGTAAAAACTCAAAGACTCGGAAGTAGTTTATTCCAAAGATTTATATAAAAAACCAAGGTGATACCTGTGTGTATTTTTTCCTGGACCTCAGGATTATGCTCGTGCTTTGTTTACTACGCAGGTTGAATTTTGCCCCCGTGTTTGACAGCAAACGCAAGAATGCTCCATATGCTTTTTCGTAGAAAGCATCCCTGCCTGCACGAACGCCCAAAATGCGCCCGATAAGCTTACGAAAACGTTCCAATGACACAAAGTTCAGACGCTCGTAGTCGCCTGAAGTTAGTCCAATTTGTCACATACTTGGGCGCAGTAGAATATTGCAGCTGTATTCACCCCTTTAGGTTTAACTATCTTCCATTTAATGTGACTCGATGACCAGTGAATGCACAGTGTATGCACGAACAACAGCTTGCACGCCAAAGCTTATTCCTCTGTATGGAGATGTGTTGGTTAGTGCTCAGCACTCGGATTTACCTCCAAATGGGACAGATTTCGGGCGCACAGAAATAATTTGTGGCATCGTCCCTTTATCCACTGATAGCAAGTTGCCAGCAGATGGAAGACGTTTCGACTGCCACTACAGATGTGCATGAGAATGCACCCTTCGGCGCTGCTTCTTACTGTTGTCTACATAAGTACGTAGTACATCCTAAGCACATAATTTTGTCCCAAATGATACTAAAGTCGGACACTGAGCAAAATATGGCAGCAGCCTTCCCTATCCACGCTTGACCAATTTCCATCGTTTTGATTGCAGTTCCATGAGCAATGCAGACGTGTGCAGCCCACACTCCTAGACGCCCTGGATAATTAGCACGTAAAAATTATCAAGCCGAGAAACTACGTGCAGATATCGCACTTATAATGTACCGAAAAACACATTCTTTCAGTATTTTGCAACATTGTATGTTACGATTGTTTAACCTACATAACATCCACTTGGTTTACTGACTGCACATCCGTTGACACAAAACGTTTTGCTGAGTACCTTGCTGCACCGTTTCTCGCTCTGGCTGATTCGCGTCCTATTTTTGTAGCCTGCGCTATATAAGTAGGGTACTGTCGCCTCCAGCATCTTTAGCGTCCAGTATTTGACACGTCGCATATGTGTCAGTACTTACCGACTAGTATCCCAGGCTCCACCCAACAATCGGTGACCCCCTGTCAGGAACGCGCCGTTTGCCGTTGTGAATTTTCAGTCTGATGAGCCCGTTCCAGTGCTTTTGTGCTTCGTTGTTTGTGCCCATATTGTTCTCTCACCTACCACATTTTTACATGCTTTTACAATGGATTATCCAGAGGATGAGTAATCTCCATACGAAGTTAACGCCGTTGAGACTGTCCTGGTCAACTCTGTTGCGTTAGCCCCTCCACTATTTTGGATGAGTGATCCTTCGTTATCGTTTTTCATCTAAAATCCGTTTTTACATTCCTAGGATTTCTTCTGCTTTCGCCGTGTAATCTCAGATAATATCACGCCTTCCTCAAAGTATATCCTCGCAGGTGAGAGACAGCATATTTTGCCCTCACTTGTAATGAAATACAAGAATCTTAAACCTGCTATTATTCAGCGAATCACGTCTTCTGACAAGCCCCGACTGCAGCAACTATTCAGTGACCTACAACTAGGAGATAGGATGCTATCAGCCTTGTTGTGCGAGGGGCAATAGCTCATCGGCGCGCCCGACATGGACGTAGGACTTCTCCTCGAACTGTAGATGCGTTTCCTTCGTGCAAGCACTCAGCTTATGCTTGCAGTGGCAAGTGACTTGCCCACCACAACAATTGCAGATTTGGCAGACCGCGTCACCGAACGGCACCAGCCAGAGATTGAAACCAAAGCACCTATACAGCTTTGTGCTGGCGCATCCACACGGACACCCGTGACTAGCCAGCCGCCGATAATGGACGCATTATCAGCGCAGACTGCGTCGCTTCAGCGGCAGATCGAGGAGTTCAATTTAAACAGTCAGCACCGCAACAGCTCTGGATCGTCGCCCCGTCGCACAACACCTGGTGCTTCAAGTCGCTGCTTTTACCGCTCGCGTTTCGGTAATAAAGCACGAAATGCCTACTATTATGTAGCCACTGCGCTACAGATGAACCGCCACGCTGGCCTGAAATGGCGACTAACGGTGTCGGCAATGTCCAAAGTCGTCTCATCTACATTAGCGTTTAGGGGTCCGAGACCTAGTTCTTAGGTGATACCTTTGCGGAAGTCAGCGTCATTTCCTTATGCCAGGTGAGTCTCTCGCTTCGGCGTCGACAAGTCTCAGTGCCGTCACTGGCAGCCAATATTCACCTACGGTCGTCGGTCACTTACCCTGGAGCTAGGTCATCGGCGCACGTTCCGATGAGCATTCACCGTCGCTGCAGATCCTTTTGCCATCATCGGCATTGACTTTCTCAGGCATTTTGAAGTCCTGAGCGAAGCGAAACGCCAGATGATAGTCGGCACTGCAACGAAACTCAGCGTACGTGGCGTCACCGGCAATATCGCATCTATAACCCTAGTCTACGCCTTTCCGCAGACCCCGGCAGATTAAGCCAGCCTCTTTTCTTAGTACTCCAAGCTCGTTCAGCCAATGAACACAGCTTTGTCTTTGGCAGCCAAAGTCACGCACCACCTACGAACGTATGGCCCAACCGTCTCATGCCTTCCACGCCGACTATCGCCCGAGAAACTAAAGGTAGCTAGGGCGCAGTTCGACTACATGCTTGAACTTAGTATAACCCGCTCTTCCGACAGCCCTTGGTCCTCGCCCCCTGCAGATGGTCCCCAAGAAATTTGGTGACTGTCGCCCTTGCGGTGGTTGCCGCACACTCAATCGCCTAGCCGTCTCAGATAGGTATCCCATCCTACACGTGCAGGACCTTACCGCATGCCTCAAAGGTAAGCCGTTCTTCAGCAAGATCGATCTGGTTCTCGCCTATCGCCAGCTACCTGTAGAAGAAACTGATATTCCTAAAACAGCTGTAGTCACTCCTTTCGGCTTGTTTAACCTTGTAAGAGTGCCATTTGGACTGTGTATCAGCGCACAAACTTTACAACGCTTCATCCACGATGTCATTCGTGGCCTGGACTTCGCTTATTTCTACTTCGATGATATTTAGTGGCCAGTGCATGGGAACAAGAGCACCTCGAGCATCTTCGAACTTTTTCCAGCGTTTGTCTCACACGGTGTCACAGGCAACCCGACTAATTGCGAACTCGGCCACCTCGGTTCATCGTCTGGTATCGGTCCTTCCTGATAAGATCCGGGCAATCGCGAACTTCCCGGATCCGACTTCGTTCAAGCACCCCGGTCAATTTTGTGGCTTGGTCAACTAATATCGACGCTTCATTCCACGCTGCGCTCGGCTCATGCAGCCTAAGACTGATCTACTCAGAGGGAATAAGTGTGTTTGCTTTCCCTGACACAGCACAGGCAACCTACGCCGTGCTTAAGGACGCTGCCTCCAACATAGTCCTCCTCGCTCATTCCGATTCGATTGCGACCATGTCTATTACGACTAATGCCTCAGACGTCGCGGTAGAAGTCGTCCTCCAACAACACGTTTTTGGGCAATGGCAACCCTTTGGGTTCTTCTCCAAGCGGCTGCAGCCAGCGGAATTCCGCTACAGCACGTTTGGCAGAGAACTGTTTGCTGTTTACCTAGCCATTAGTCACTTCCGGCAAACACTGGAAGGCCGCGCTTTCAGGTCTACGATGACCTCAAGCCCCTCATATTAGCTTTCATTGCTTGCGACAAATGCTCACCAAGGGAAACAACACAACTGGACTTTGTCCCGCAGTTCACTGCTGACATACGGCATGTCTCAGGTGTCGACAATCCCGTTGCCCGCGCACACTCAAGCGTCAAACTCACTCTCCAATCCTTTCCTACCGTCGATCATGCCACCATGGCATCGGCTCGGGCTCAAGATGATGACATACAACGCATTCTGTAGTCCACTTCGCTGCATGTACAACCTGTTCCTCTCCAAACCACAGAAGGATCCATTCTCTGTGATACTTCCAGAGGTTGTCCTAGGCCTCTCGTGCCAATCTCCTTCAGACACAAAATATTTGACGCACTGCACTCAGTATCTACTCCCGGTATCCGTGCACATTGTATATGATCACAAAGGTCCCGCTTGTCCACGCGTAAACAAAGAAGTTCGTACCTGGACTCGCACCTGCCTTCAATGCCAGCGCTCCAGGTTACATCGTCACGCCCGCAGTCCTCTTGGTTCATTTTCTGCCCCGGGCTCTCGCTTCTCGCATACACACTTAGACCTAGTAGGTCCCTTATCTCCGTCACGCGGATTCGTATATATTCTTACATGTGTCGACCGCTTTACTAGATGGCCAGAAGCCATTCTTGTAACTGACTGCACAGCTGTGACGGTTAGCCGGTCCTTGTTGGACCGGTGGATCTCGCACTACGGATGCCCATCCACCATTACAACTGTCCGAGGAACGCCGTTCGAATATTCCCAATTCGATACGTTCTGCAACTTTCTAGGCTGTCGCCGCATTCATACCACAGCTTAACACCAAGCAGCCAACGGGTTAGCTGAACGCTTCTATCGACAGGTCAAAGCCTCGCTTTGCGCCTCCTCCGACCCTAGCAGAAGTGAAAAGGTTTCGCTCATACTCTTAGGCATTTGCAGCAGCATCCCAGCTGACTTGCAATATGCACCATCAGAGCTAGTTTAGGTCACAGCGCTAACGTTGCCCGGAGAATTCGTTTCACCTCCCGCATCGTCGGGTATGCCTCCGCTTAACTTTGCGTCCCCTAACTCAAACCATGCGTTCACTGGGCGCAACTGCGCTCCGTGAACACACTGGAGGGGTGCAAGTGCACAGCGGACTCTCTACCTGCACTCACGTCTTCCTCCGCACCGACGCAGTGCGGCGCCCTCTTCATCCCTTTACACTGGCCCTTTCATCATTCTGCAACTGACACCGAAACATTTTATTTCAGACCACAATGGTCATCGAACAACGGTGTCTAGCAGCCACCTCAAAGTGGCTTTCGTTGACGAACCACTTGCAACCCATCCTGCTGCTATCACCCAAGCAACCGCCACTGCGTTGACTTCTTGAACGCTAGATATCCCGAAACGCCACGTTCTCCTTAACCCTCAACCTACCCCTCCTCGACTACAAGCAAGCGACCGACGCGGTAGGCAGGTCAAACGTCCGGACCGCTTTTCGGAGTTTGTAAACCTTTGCTATTTCCAGTAACATGCCATTTTCGTCTTTGGGGTTATCGTGCGTCGTGTTCAGCAACGTTTTGCGAAAGCGACAAAAGAACCTAAAACAGTTCGTAAAACTAAAAAGCGTAGTTGCTATTATCACGCATACCATGTTCCCACTCCAGCGTCAAGCCGCTTCCCCGACCCTTGCTCGCCCGCTCTGAGTTCTACCGTCCAGAAAGTCAAACGCCGGAACTGCCCAGGCAACCCTCGAGTGACGCGCTAACCGGCCCACCGCAACCCTCGTTTGACTCGCCCGTCGACCCAAGACCCCCTTCTTGACCCAAGGAACAGTCAGTCGCTTTCCGCCCGCAGACAGCCAGGAACGGGTTGGTCAAAAAAGGCCTGGCTAGGCCTTGCCGAACTTGACGCCCGATTTCTTCGGAGGACTAGGATGCCCTGCTTTCTTCGTGAGACGAAGACGCCTGGAGTTCCTCGTGGGAGGGGGACCGTGGACTGAAGTGTGGTGGGGACTAACACCTCCCAAGTGCACCGTCGGGGCTGCCGCAAAGGGAAGGCCCTGTCGGCCTTTATCTGGACTAGCCAGTATTTTTGCAGTGCGCCCAGCCCGCCCCGACGACCCACCGATGATGCTCTTTGGTCTACACGATCATCATAACTAATAACTAACCAAAGCCTGGACCCGGCAAACTCTGCTACACTCCCCACATTTGAAGCCCTTGCTCAAGCACTTGCAACTATTCGCACCCGTCCTCACCTTCCGTATTTCAACACTAACGGCTACATCGAGGGCTTCCATTCTTCAGCCTTCTAGGGAGGTCCATGTATGGTACCGGAAAACACACTCTTTCAGTATTTTGCAACATTGCATGTTACGATTGTTTAACCTACAAAACATCCACTTGGTTTACTGACTGCACATCCGTTGACACAAAGGGTTTTGCTGAGTACCTTGCTGTATCGTTTCTCGCTCTGGCTGATTCGCTTCATATTTTTGTAGCCTGCGCAATATACGTAGGGCGCTGTCGCCTCCAGCATCTGTACTGTCCGGTATTTGACACGTCGCATACGTGTCAGTACTTACCGACTAGTATCCCAGGCTCCACCCAACACACAGCTACCCCTAATCCTTCAACTTGCGTTACACCGATTTTTACACGAGCATGTTCGCGCAGGACGTAAACGCTTTCCCTTTACCCAAATCTGGGGCTATCTGCATTTGTTGTATCGCAGTTTCATTCACGTTTTCAGCTCTTTTACATTGCAGTAAAACGAAACAGCAAAACGAAGCCTGAACGGTCGCCTGCTTTTTGACCCACCTCGGACTTCGGAGATTTAATGACCTGGGCGCTGCAGACGTAACGTCCTGTAACCCTCATCTCAAGTACATTGTTGGCCATGATTCATCCTTAGTATTCTGTCCCCTTTCTTTCTTTATTACTAAGACATAACACAGACAATTAATGAGGTAGAGGGTTATCTTTAAAAACATAAAATT
>CALYDF020005274.1:0-14538 GCA_944474145.2 Dicrocoelium dendriticum | reverse complement strand
GACTTATTCACATGTCAGGGTTGTTTCTGCCTCGGATAGAAGCAACTCTCATTGTTTGCGATTCGACAGCAACCGTAATTTATGCTTGTAATTGCACTACTACATCGAATTGAGTCGGTAGGTCCTGCTCATAGATGCAACCAGGGTGCGTAGTAAGAAGTCGAGAAATAAAATAATTTGCACTCTCAT
This sequence comes from Dicrocoelium dendriticum, assembly GCA_944474145.2. Classification (NCBI taxonomy): domain Eukaryota; kingdom Metazoa; phylum Platyhelminthes; class Trematoda; order Plagiorchiida; family Dicrocoeliidae; genus Dicrocoelium; species Dicrocoelium dendriticum. The sequence goes on along the minus strand of CALYDF020005274.1, from coordinate 14,349 downwards.
TCAGTAGTTGTCGCCTTATCCTGTATTCCTAATATGATGTCAACGCATGTGGCTTTTCCCTCCTCTAAATGTCGTCCGGGGAATATAAATTAAATCATGTCATTTTTACGCCATTGTTATCTGTCGAAATGTCGCGAACCCTGGTTACCGTGGTGGTGGTCCAGGATTTGATTTTCATCACATCCTCAACCGCCAAGTAGTAAGGGAATTTTGTAACGCACGTCAAGTATTAAAAAGACAGAATTGACACTACTTGAAAACGTTTACTGGAAAATGCAGTTACCAACCGTCCGGAAAATACAGTTGCACGAACAGGCAATCGATTTTTACACGCTGTAGGGTTGACTGAATGTTCGAAGCTGTCAAGCAAACACGCGTGCTGCAAATCAGTTGCTTTTCATGTGCTGTCTGTCTGGTTAACCTACGTGATCTCTCTAACAGGAATAACAACCTTAATTAATGAAGAGTGTTTTGCACTATGTTTATTGCTGCGTAGTACGTTGGTCAGTGGTACAAATCTAATAAGGCAGAGGTGTCGTAATTGAAAACATCAGGAGCGATCTGTAAATTCTCCGGTGGCATTCGGTTGCACTCAACTAGAAGCAGAACAGCGGTATGACAGTACGAAAATATATTAGCTAGAGCAAATGTGGAACGTGTAATTCAACACATGTGTACAGGTAAAATCTATCAGGTCAGCTCAGTTTTCATGGATGCATCAGGCATTAGTTTAATTAGCGTCCCGTTTCGTTTGCCAGTAATCAAGCCTGGGCCACCGGTAATTTGACATTCAACTGCTTAATGTCTTCAGAGAGGAAAAAATAAAGTGCAACATATCCTAAATTCATGCAAGTATCGATGACGTCCTATCTACCAGAGCACCAGACGGCGTTTTCGACATTCTGGGTCCCGTGGTTTGTGTACCTTACGTGGATAACTTGCGCGTTGTGGACCTATTACTTCCTGACATCAGTAGTTTATGCCACTAAGTCATGGGTGATGTCCGTACCGTGAGTCATGTGAGTTCGAGAAAGAATCAATAGCAAATGTTGTTACAAACACACGCTCATACGCATAGACAGAAGCCCTTCTACCTGGATAGCGGTGGCTAGGCTTGGCATGACCAGTGACAGTTTCCCCATAACTGTTGGTTTTCTTTACCAGAACCAGCATCATACTGACACCAGGTTGCTCAAGTGATGTGCTGGATCAACTCTATGAACTTCCTTACGGTAGCTGCTAGCTGCTTCGATTGCTACTGAGAAGATTCGCTCTACTGTAGGCTTGTCTTCATATTCTTGTAGTATGCTGGTCGGCCGATAGCCAAAGGTTTCAACACAAAGCACCGCCACTGCAGACAAACTGACATCTGATTTCGACCTTATCTCGATGGAAGTAGTGTCGCATCCATGTAGCAAAATACGGGAGGAATCTACGCAAATTCCATCCGGATCTAGTGGCTCACTGCCTCACTAGTTTACAGGCGCACTGGTGACAGGTTGACTTGTCATGACGCGAACCGGTGGGCAAGCGTCGAACAGCAATTTCGTGTTGATGGCGCTGCACTCCATAATATTAAACCGTAGTCTATTGTGTTAACTTCCCTACACACCTATGTAATTTTCCGTGTCAGCGTAATCGGCATCCGGCACTAGATTACCATTACTGATATGTATGTCATCTGTCAAAAACAGCTTGCAATATGCTTGTCAAACCAACTTTCATTTCATGTTCGTTGTCACGCACGGATTTTACGACCCTAAATGGCTTGGTGCTCCAGGTAAAGAATCACAAGTATTGTGAATCTAACACTATAAGTTTACTTAATAGGGACTCGGTTGTTTGCGCGCTGAGATTGTATGGTTTATATGTGCCCGTTTGTATTTTATATCTAGAAGCATATTTAAGTGGTTTATTTTCACTTTGTAATGGTTTGACATGAAACCTCCATTACTTTATTAAATGTACTGAGTATTTGTCGTTGACATTCTGATTGGAGTATAAAAGTTGGTATTATAAGTTTGTCCTGCATCTGCTTCTGGCTGGATACGCCACAAACCCAGCCGGAAAACTCTGATGCATATGCGCTCACTTCCGACAGCGCGTTGCTTGGCGAAATGATGTCAGTGGTCTAGACAGGTTGGAGCACGATGTTGGCCTCCACTGTCTGGCTCTACCCATGTTCACGTTCTCGACATAGCACCCCGCACCACCATGAGGAACTTGCTCCATCAGCTGCCTTGCATTGAGCAAAAAATACGTCGTGTTTGACGAGATGAGTCAGTCAGCTTTCCAAGAGATCTATTGTAAGCTCAACTCGTGTTTCGAACCTGTGACGCGGAGTTGATCGGTTGCGGCCAATTCACAGCATGCACAGGGCTTGTATTGCAATAAGAAATTGCCAGTCCATCTCTGCTGATCCCTACAAAGTCTCGCGCATTCGTTTTCCTTATTTCAGCCGGACAGTCGTAACGATTTTGAAAGAATGTCAACTTGGGACTTATAGCTGGCAACGAATCCCAGTTTGTTGAGCATCCTCCTCTTGCTGTGGTCTGCTCAGTGATAAAATTGATTACATGGCTATCCAAATCTTTCTACCTTTAACAAAATCCACTCTTCCCTATCGATCTGTAGATTTCACCTTCTTTCGGGTTCGGGCCATTTTACTTACCTATCTTGCTATTTGTGTAGCATTCCTTTTCATGAACACTCTCCTGACCAGTACTTGCTGTGGATGTGTTACATGTGCTGCCGGTCCGCGTTTCAGAATATTCTGCCTATGTTACTATGTTTTGTAGTCCAATATAGATGCACCGCCTTAAAGTTTGGCCTTTAGTGATAACTGAGGATGAATAGAATGCGTTTCGTTACTTTAACGATAACGCCCATCGGCCGGTTGCAGACATTTGAGAACGTTAAACTCGCAGTGAATATTTTCTTATTGCAAACTGCACAATCGGTTCATTTCAGTTGATAACTTTAGATCCGAGCACGCAAATGTGGTGGACCAAGTTCCATAGACGCAGGTCTCCCTAATAATAATAATAACAGTAATAACTATAGTTTTGTTAATATTGTTAATCGTCCTGCGGGAACACGCAAGAAATAGCAGTCGGTTAACTTTGTTACGGTTTGGAAATAAGTACTCCATTTACATAACTGAGAGCTTGTTGTTAGTCTTACGTAAGGACGCAATGAATCACCGATTTGCCTGATATCCATGTCCACATCTAGAAACGGGATTAGCTGCTACCCGAGTTAACTTGCAACGAACCTATTCACTTTCCTCTTCCAGTTCAAAGACTGGCTGCCACAGGGGTTCACCCAACTAGGCTCAATGTTAGAAACGTGCAAATATCAAGGCAGAAATCCAAATCGCATGCGTACATTTGAACTCAACCGGCAGTCCAAAGACGAAGCAGCTGTTATCTTGCATGCGTAGTAACTAATCGGTCCTCCCACCATACATGAAAAACACCGAACAGCCATCAGTGTCATACAAGATGTCCTGCCCATATCCTAGGCGTTTAGCGAATACGCTTATGAGAATTAGAGCAAGGCTAGCGACAAAGTTGCGTCGTACACAACCAAGCCTTGCCTGTCATGGAGCACTGTGGCTAAGGGGCTAGAGGTCCCAACTAACTTCCCAACGGTCCCGGGTTCGAGGCGGGTATTTGGTAACTCTGCGTAGTAACGGGTTCGCTTTTTCTTGTTTGTATGAGGTACAACCACAAATTTCTTCGTGAGCCAACCTTATTTTATGTCACCAAACGGGTTGCACTCAAGCACCTGCACATGGAAATCAAATCAACCAGCAGTGGCTTAGGTTTGGAGATGAGAATGATGTCCACCATAGCTTGACCCATAGTTGCCTCATCAGCGTCTCCGAATGCGTGCGACCAATAGCGAGAGGAGAAGGCGGGCGCGTTATTCAACAACACCGTTAGGGCTATTTATATGCGTTTCAGACACACAGTAAACGTCAATACCCAGTGGTTGAAGGGGACTCGATATTTCAGATACCCAGTGCGTACAAGATATGTGCGGGTGCAGCCCTTTAACCTATTCCGTTTAGAGTGCAAACGTTGAACGCCGCTGCAGTAACGGGACAGCATGCCCTTACAAGGGACTGTTGCCGATATTGAATTTGGTATCTTCTCAACTAGGTGTGGCACAGCATAGCTAAGCTTGTCCGATCATAAGATACAAAGGAAATGCAGTATGATATTACAAACTACTTTATAAAAGCACTTGTGATTCCCATTCCATTGATTCTTGTTCCATTGATCCCGTTGCGAAATTAATGCGAATGCCAGATAAGCACAAAATTTTCAGCTAGATTTAGGCGGATGGTTGGAAATTTAATGCAAGTTATGAACTTTTTAGGAGGTAAGTGACAATATGCACATGAAAAACTTAATTAAAATATCCATTATTTTCTAGATAACAATAATTTAAAAATAGTGTAAAAATTTGGGCAGGTACAATACCACGGGAATCGGTTAAACTGAGAACTGCCTCCATCATTAAGCTTACATGATTTTGCATTAATGACTTATCACGCACAAGGGATGAGATTTGTTAACACAGGGCAAATGGAATTGCGTACATAAAATGGGTGGGTTAGTTGCAAGAAATGCATAGTTCACCCTTGCAGGAGGTACATTTCTTCAGGCACTCATGTCTCTATGCTAGCTGTGTAATGGAAAGGAAGCACTACATGAAAGCTAAGGAAAAATTTCGCTTATCCAACCCACCTGTGTGCGCATGTTTTTCCAATGCAATCACTGGGTATTCAAGCTAAGTAATAGCACAGTAAGAAGCAGTGTAAATAACAAATAAGTATAATATATCCCCCGCCTATGTAACCCACCGATGTGCTCATGTTTCCATTGGTCACCAACGGGCCAACAACCTGAGAAACACGAAAAATATAACAATAAAGACTAAGCGAAATTCATACGTATATCTCATTTATCCAACTTATTTATTTGGCAATATCTTCATAGGCCATCGATGAGTCGTCAGTTTCAGTAATCTCGCATTATGTGACAAAGTAAGAGGAGACATGATAGACAAATCTAAGTTAGCTAGCAAGAATGATAATGATAATGAACACAGTATTTCACGTTGTGTCTACAAGACTTTCAACTCATCTTTATTTATTCGTTGGCATTTGTGAATTCCGCCAGTATTTAGAAGTTATCGAGCCGTTTTCGTACAAGCGTTGATTTCTGTAACTGACACGAAACAGTCATTTAACTTTCTTATCTGTTAAATACTCTTCAGTTGCGTCTTAGATGCTCGAAGCGAAGAAGAACTTCTGATAAAACTAAGGCAATCTATTCCACAGCGTGGGATTTTTATGTGTAAATGTGTTGTAACGTAGACTTGCGCGACAACGGGGTAGCTTTCTAACAGTATTTTTTCTTAGATCATACAGCGAGGATAGATAGAATACCGGCTGATAGCATCTAGTGTGTCATTCGATGGACAATTTTGAATAAGGAACTTAGCTTCAGCCTTAATCTTCGGAGCCCTGGGGGTTTGAGTTTTAACGAATGGCATTTGTAACCGGGTTTAGGAAACCAGTCCAGTATGCTCGACCTTACAATCTAAGCGCAGGTTACCGGAGTCAGCGGATCAGTTCAATCGAGAAGACGCGTGAAACCCCCAGGAGACACAGCGATGGCTGGACAGCGAATCACAGAACTGAAGCTCCTGGCACGAACTTGCAATTTCTGTGAATGCATGAAGGAGTCACTGATATGGGATCGCATCGTTATTGGGATAAGGAACATTGAACTCCCACGCCGGTTTCTGCGACAAAGGAACTTGTCACTGGAACAGTGTGTCGACGTCTGCCTCAGTGAGGCCAGAACAGATCAGCAAGTCGAACATCTGCGCGCCAAAAAGAATACGGAGTTGTTCGCAGTATCCCGAACCGAGGGACGTATCCCGAGATCACCCGATGAACAGGTAACTGATTGCCAATTTTTGCGACCGCAGGCACCAAAAGAAAAAGGAGAATTGTCCAGCGTGGGGTCGGACGTGCATGAAGTGCTCCAAGAAAGGTCACTTTGCTCGTTGCTGTAGATCAGACAGAGTGAGTTCGGTTGCCGACGATACCAGAGAACGGGAACAAGAATTGTTGATAAACAACATGGATGACCGGGCGAAAAGCAAGTGCGTGTTTGCAACACTTTTGGTTCGAGGACAACCGGTACGTTTTCAGCTAGACTCCGGGGCTGCGGTTAACATCTTGCCTGAAAAATACTGCAAGGGGGTGCGATGTGAAGAAACTCGAAAGTGTCTCAAAATGTGGAACGGCTCAAGGCTGCAACCGAAAGGTATCGTCATTTTGGAGACAATCATTCCAAAGAAAGGAACAGAGCACCCGCTGGAGTTCCTGATTGTTTCGGAAGACCTTATGCCCATTCTGGGCAATGATTCTATCCAGCGTTTTGGTTTTGTTTCTTTTAACCACGAACGTTTTGTTCATGCGTGTGACGTAGAGGCAGATATTTTTGATAAGTACTCGAGTGTGTTTGATGGCGGAGTAGGGATGTTCGAGAGACCCGCTTACTTATCGTTAAACGAGCTAGCAACACCGGTGGCGTTACCAGCTAAGAAGATGTTAATTGCCTTGCGCGACAAGTTCTTGAATGAGTTGCAACCTCTCTGTAGTCTGGGAGTGATAACTAAAGTTGACGAACCGAATGATTGGGTCAGCCAGGTGGCGATTATTACAAAAAGCCAGGCGAGCTGCGTATATGCATTGATCAGAAACCGCTTAATGCCGCACTCAAGAGAGAGTATTTTACGTTACCGACACTAGACGACATGCTGCCGGTCTTATGCAATTCTAAAGTGTTCACCAAAGTCGACCTCGCCTCTGCGTTCTGGCACGTATCACTAGACGATGAGTCAAGCTACATGACAACTTTCGGAACACCATTCGGGCGGTTCCGTTGGCTTCGTTTACCGTTTGGACTGAAAGTGTCTAGCGAAATCTTCCAGAAGCGACTAATGCAAGCGTTGGACGATCTACAGGGAGTATTCTGCGTAGCGGACAATGTGTTGGTTTTTGGCGCTACTCGTGAAGAGCACGATCAGAACGTTCGCAGCTTTTTACAACGTTGTGTTGAAGGAAACATCAAACTGAAACGCGAAAAGATCGAACTACGCAGTACAGAGGTTATATTTCATGGGCATGTGTTATGCGCGGAAGGGCTAAAACTAGACCCTGAGAAAGTAAGATCTATAAGAGATATGCCGTCTCCCACAGATGTGAAAGCGGTTGGCAGGCTAAATAGGATGATCAATTATCTGAGCCGGTTCCTGCCCAAGTTATCTGATGTTATGACACCGATCAGGAAGTTGACTCATAAGAGCGAAAGCTGGCATTGGGGTGCAGAACAAGAAGAGGGCTTCCAAGCAATCAAGGAATTCATCACTAACGCACCTGCTCTCGCCTACTATAATCCGCAACTCTCCCTCGAGATTCAATGCGACAGCAGTCAAGTTGGTATCGGGGCCGTACTCATGCAGAATGTGAAACCCATCGATTTTCGCAGTAGGACGTTGACAGGGACCGAGCGTCGTTACGCCCAGATAGAAAAAGAGATGCTTGCAGTGGTTTACGCCGTCGAACGTTTTAATGACTATACATTTGGCCGGAAGACTACAGTGTTTACAGATCACAAACTTTTGGTTTCCATCGCTAACAAGCCACTACATGTTGTTCCCCGCCGCTTACAGAGAATTCTTATTCGCCTTCAAAAGTACGACCTAGAGATTGTGTATCGACCTGGTCCCGAAATGCATATCGCAGACACGTTATCCAAGGCATATCTGTCAGACACACCAAAGGAAGACGAAGATTCAGATTTCGTTCATGCAGCACAACTAGTAGCTGTTAACGAGGAGCGACTGAAACAGCTCCAGCAGTGCACGGAGGAAGAAGGGTTATGCAAGCTACTGAGGCGATGATCGAGGATTTGACGAGCTTGCATATTAGCTACACTGCCGGGAAAGAAACAGCTTGTTCTTTACGGTGCTATGATTCACATATCAGGGATAGTCTACGAAGTAGAATTGATGTCATTTGCTTGGAGGCAATCGAAAATAAACTAATCCGGCAATGATGGACACAGGAAGTGATGACAACTTCCTTGAAAATGACGGATTCCCTCTAGGAGAACAATATGGATTCGTCATGCCATATTTTTGAAAACACCTGGTCTGTTGGTTAACCATCCTTCCTTGAAGAGTTCCAGAGAAAGTTCGTTTGTGCCGACGGCCTTGAATTGCTTCATGTGTCTAACCACGAGGCAGACTTACGCTTTGCTAGTTGGCGTCTGTGTAACCAGCTAATGCCGATATCAACTTTCGCCTCATGAATTGATAGCCTAAGGGTCAAGTTGAATTGTGAGTGAAAGTGCTCGACCCAGCGGCCCAAATACATCTGTTGATTGGTTATCGGAGACTTGTTCGCCTCACAAAAGACCACAATGTAACCAGATTTCTTGAGACCAATGGATCGAATGAACTGGAAATGATTGATGGTGTACCCTGAGAGGGCTGCGGTCTCTATTCCTAAAGATTGCTTAGATCACAAAGCATCACGATCATCGCGCAGACTTTGCTTAAGCAGATGGTTGGAAGAGTTGCGACTTTCCTTGTAAGCTGATTATGCTGGGATATCTCTGCGCCAATCGAGCGGCTCCACAGAGCTAGCGGAGATTTAAGCTTGTCATGCAGCCATTTCCCTTCCGAAATTTAAAAAGAACAAGAAGGAACAACATTTTACGGGATAACCTGAATTCAGATTATTTTGTGCTTTCACGTTCGGCCGCTTAAAAGAAACTCGTGGAAAGAGGAAAGGGACGTGGTTGAGAAAGGGTCAATAAGGAAATCAATAAAACACCGAGAAAATCAAGGTCATCGCCTGCGTCTTACCAGAGCAAGGCAAGACTGGCCATGAGGTCGACCTGTTCGTAAAGGTTAGGTTTCATCAGTTCGATGGCAGAGGCTTCAGCGAAACGAAGCTAGTTCGTGTTGTTTTGCCTGCTGATAATCTTGTATGCATCTCGTGGGTTTTCCCACAAGGTACAATCGAGCAGATGCTGAGCGATTGAGCTAGCAGGGAGTTTAGGACCACTATTTGCTAGGCAGTTCGGTCAGTACACATCCTACCGCAAGTACAAGTGAATTGGTACACACATGAGGCGGTAAGCTGAGATTGAGCCTGATCCAAGTTGGATTCATGGAACAGCTTCTTGGTTTGGTGTGGAAACACGAGCTCAGCTGCGTAGTAGCACCTCTTCATGACTTGACGTAATAGGTAGCATAATCTTCTGTTGTTCTGTTTCCATTTGTATGATAGCGTGCTGAGTTCGTTGACAAAGTTCCACATTTGAATGTTCAAGTTGGACTCCTCTAGATCTGCTCCTACAGATTCATCACCGATTTCCCTGAGCCGTCATAATCTCATGGTCTTTCACCTACCAGAGTCAATGGATGAAAACTATCAGGTACGTTTTGATCACGATGTTGAGTTACTCCAGGGACTCATCGATAGATTCTTGGATGTCGGCGAAGTCAGCATGTCGATTAAAAAAGTAATCCGACTTTGCCCAAAATCTAACCAGTCATGTTGACCGTTGAGAATCACCTTTGCAACTCCTAATATGCCGCGGCGCATACTGTCTCGTCTGTCAAGCTGAAAGGCATAAAACTTCATATCCGCCGAGACTTGGAACCCGAAGACAGGGATCTTTGGAGGACGGCGCTCACTGAGCTCAAAAGTCGTACAGAGGAAGGTTAGGCAGGCTTACAAATAGTAAATTTTAGGGTGAACAAGAAGGGTATACGAACCTGTATCAACCGGTTGCTCAACCTTCAGGCAGGTCCCGCGGTACCTCCCAGAACATCCGTGTGACATTCGCCAACATGTGCAGCCTAATGAACAAACGTGACGAACAGTGCCGCTACGCTGTCTCGGAGCAGTCGAACGTTTTACGACTGGACTCAGACGTCATACCCCAAGAAGTCGTGTTGTCAGGATATTCTTGTTTCCGATGCGACCGAAAATCAAAGGCTCAAGGTGGTTTTCTTTTGTACATAAAATCGTCTCTGTCTGGCAAAGTTATCAGCACCTACCGATGCGAGAATAGTTTATGTGAACAATAGTGGTGTACAATCCGCTTCAGGCGCGCAGAACCAATAGTGGGTGTTATCTACCGTAGCCCATTAAACCGTTGTTGCGATTGGCTACCACATATACAGAAGCACATCAGCCACCCTCAGTTCTTACGAAAGGGGATCTAAATTTACCTAAGATATTTTGGCCAGATGTTCGACCTCCTCCCGCTCATGGTAACCTTGAGGCTCAATTCCTTACAATGACTACTGAAATCGGGGCAACTCAGCATGTCTTCCAACCGGTGCGCGTAACTTCACACTCTGTATCTTGTCTGGACCTAATGTTTACGAGTTGCGAGCACAAGCTAACGAGATCAAAGTCCTCGAAACTCTGGCAAACAGTGAGCACTGCTCTATTGTGGTAAAATTAGAACTGTCGTTACAGTATTATAATCAACGGAAGCCGACGTTCAACTATTGGAAGACGGACTTTAACGGGCTCGTCTAATTCTCAAGACAGACTGATTGGACACCACCACAGGATGCGTCGCTTGAGGCCTGTTAGTTATTATGGGGATGCTTACACTTATACGGGATGCTTAACAAGCTCTGTACCCTGTTCGTTCCCCTTAAGTATTCAGAAATCGAACCCGCCGAACCGCATTGGTTTGATACGGAATGTCGACAGTTAACGCGACGGCGTCGCAAACTTTAGGATGGATACATCAGCTCGGGTTGTGATGAAGATTACACGGTGTACCAGAAACAGCGTAAATTATGTAACGCCGCCAAGATCAACAAACGCCGGCAGTTCGAAGAGGAATTAGTATCCTCTGCCACAACTGCACCCAAAGGAATATTTGCCTAGTTGAAACGTTAACTGAAACCTGGGGGCGACCTACCGGTTTTAGAGAGTTTGGACGGACAGACGTTCTTTTCAAACGCGGAGAGCGCGGACGCCTTGGATACACACTGCCTCGCCGTATTTTCCAGCAAAGCGACGTCTGTTCCAGTACCGGCACAGGTTGCGCCAGTCTTGCTTGACAGCTTGAAATATGATGCAGTCTAATTATATTAGCTGCTAGTCAACCTCAATGGTGCAAAGCCCCCAGGAAGAGACGGACTTCATCCACTAATACTCAAGACCAAATTGATTATCATCTCACCAGGCGTTGTAAAACTATTCAATAGATTACTATCTGATGGATCTGTCCCCAAGAACTGGAAATGCTCGATAGTGAGACCGCTTTCCAAGCGTGGTGATCCGAATAAATTGGAGAACTATGGACCCATCTGTTTGACTTCGATCTTATCCAAAGTTTTTGAGAAAGTTATAAAAAGGGGTCTGTTTTCGTTCTTCTAATCGATAGACGTATTGAAGGCAGCGCAACGGGGATATAGGAAATGGCACTTTTGCATCAGCAACTTGATGTACGCAAGCCACCAATGGGTACGAGCCCTCAACGAACGGAAGGATGTTGACGTGGTGTACATTGACTTTAGTAAGGCGTTTGACATAGTGAACCACGTGGAACTCCTTCGTAAACTAGGACATACGGAATCGGAGGCACGGTGCTTCAATGGTTATACGAGTTTATTGTCGGACTAAGGTTTAGAGTACAGGTCAATGAGTACTTGACAGACTGTTACCCATCGACCAGTGAGGTGTCTCAAGGAACTATACTTGAACCAGTATTATTTCTTATTCATATCAACGATCTTCCCCAGCAGCTCCAGTCAGCATGTGCCCTGTTTGCAGCTGATTTAAAAAGCTGGAGAATCATTGAAAACCAGGATGGCTGCGTTCGCCTCCAGCAAGAATTAGAGCGACTGTCAAAGTGGTTCACTGAAATGCAACTCGCTCTTAATGCAAGCAAGTCGGAGTTTAACAGTATCACCAGACGTCCAGCCATGGATGGCCAATTGCTCCACCCTAAGACCTCTGTCAGAGACTTAGGATTTCTCTCGCAATATGATATGAGATCACGTAAAAATACAGAGAAATTGTACCTCGCGGGACTTCGTATGCTCTGGGCATTAAGACGCAGTTTCGCCACATGGTCTGAAGAAACTGTCCCTGGCTTATTCACCTCGTTCATTAGACCAATCCTTGAATGCGGTGCCCCAGCTTACCGTCCGATAACTCAGAGGGAAACTGAAAACCTGGAGAAAATGCAACATATCGCAACTAGAATGATATCGAGTCTACGAAAGCTTCCGTAAGAAAAATGTTGTGAAAGGTTCGGACTCTACACACTATCTTACCGCTGAGTAAGAAATGAACATATTATGAACCATCGACTATTACGCTTGAATCACTTCTCCATACTGCGACCAATGCTTTACCTGCGGGTACCCTGTAACACCCGCGGTCACAGTTACAAACGCATAATCTCCTGCATGAACAAGGTATCACATCGGCTTTGTATAAAACGAAGATGGTAAACTTATGGGATACACCACCCGAAGTATTAATAGAGGACGATTCTGTGAATTGTTTGAAATCACGTGCCGACGATTATCTCTGAAACACACGCTTTTGTGAAACGATGCACATATATTGCCAGAAGAAGACACATAATATATCCGGAAATAATGGCACCAATATGGATTCCTAAGCGAACAAGGATAAACGATTAGCTGATCAGACACAACCGTGGATGTTTCACAACTAAATATTTTGCTTTTTCATAATTCGATAGGGTTGTGCAGTAACCTTTCTACTTGCTCTTAAATACTGTCTCACTCTCAGATACGTACTTGGCATCATTTATATCTATACCATTTTCACGAAAGTTTCTCTGGATGAGACGTTGAACATCAAAATATGCATTCGGACAAAGTTGGCCTGCCTGCACATCGATTGAAGACCTTACTCAGCATGTGTACGAAAGACGTCCAATTTGCTTTGTTGGGGATATGGATCGTCAAATTGAAGGCGTTGCGACGGATAGCCCTCTCGGACCGATTCTAGCTGACATCTTTATGGGTCATTTTGGAGAGTAACGTATTACGTGACGTCATTTAAGCAACACACTTTTACACGAGGTATATCGACGAGAATTTGTTGTAGTTGACACCCTCCAGCAAGTGAATGTCCTTTTGGAAAAGTTAAACAAATGCCATCCTAATATCAAGTCCACTATGGAAAGTGAATCAGAGGGTTAGTTTTATTTACTTGACGTTGCACTTAAAAGTAGAGCAGACGGTTCACTCATAAGATCGATTTACCAGAAACCGAGCTGGACTGGACAATACCTACATTTCAACAGTTACTGTCTAATGATCTATCAACGATCACTAGTTCAAACTTGTTATGTTAGAGCACAACGATTATGCTCTGAAGAGTCAATCGAGGCTGAGTTACAATACATCGAGTCTAACTTTTGCAATAACGGCTATCCGAATAAATTCATCGCCAGGTATGGGAATGAGGCTGCTAAGAAGGAAACACGAATGGATGTCCCAAAGAAAAAGATCTTCATCACACTACCATACAAAGGGGAAAAGGAATGATAGAAGATTGTGCCACCGATTACGCCAAGCCATAAAAAGGTGCTACTACGCAGATGAGCTCATGTTGTTACATCGAACCAAGAAGCTGTTCCATGCATTCAACTTGGATAAGACTCACTCTCAGGTTACCGCCTCATGTGTGTACCAATTCACTTGTAATTGCGGTAGCATATGTATTGGCCGAACCGAGAGAAGACTATCAACTAGGATGATTTGACAATTTCCACGAAATCTAGCAAGTAGTGGCCGAATACTCCTTTCCAGATCAATCGCTCAGCTACTTCTCGATTGTACCTTGTGCGAAAACCAACGAAACGCATCCAAGGTTATTGGCATACAAAACAACGTTAGCTTGCTTTGTTGCGCTGAAGGCTCTGCCATCCAACGGATGAGACCAAACCTTTACAAACATGTCGACATTGTGGCCAGTTTCGCCTTGCTCTGGTAAGACATAGACGATGACTTTGATTTTCTCGGTGTTTTATTGATTTCCTTATTGACCCTTTCTCAATTACATTCCTTTAATCCTTCCATGATTTGTTTGTAAGCGGCTGAACGAGAAAGCACAAAATTATCTGAATTAAGGTTATCCCGTAAAATGTTCTTCCCTCTTGCTATCTTAAAATCCAAGCTTTTATTTGATTATGGGTTATGCCTTCGTTTCACTGTCCGGAAGTGATCATCGGA
>CALYDF020005273.1:0-14512 GCA_944474145.2 Dicrocoelium dendriticum | reverse complement strand
CGGAACACTTAGCCATGGCCCGATTGTCGCCAGTAAGCAGGAGCGAGGTCTGAGCCTAGGAGACCATACGCACGAGGATAACTTGTTTCGGCGCAATGCGTGTAATCCGTGAGAACAGAAATGGAGCACAATAACAGAGAAGGCCATGGACAAGAGGAAAATAAAAGCAACAAGCGTCTAGACGTAAGTGGAAGAGAGCGAAGTCGCTGTCAGACCCTGGTCGGAAAGAACACGGACAGCTGGTAGTAGTAAGGGGAAAAGACTGTTCAGCTAAGAACAGTTTAGTCGGCGCACTGAGATTGGGTCGCACAATTTGGTGGGAACAACTGTGGAGAGAATTAGCGGAAATAGACAGGTTAAGTATCAAAGAGGCTAAATTATACAGGGGTGATTGGGTCCGGCAACCCTCTCGAGGTGAGGGCGACCGATCAGACGATACTTGATTACTCGGTGTATTGAGAATGAGTCGTACAGATAAAATGGAAAGAAAAGAAAGATGATAAGCAACACATGGAAGGAAAAGGAGGGAAGAGGCGGTTTTGACATTGGATGAGCAAGTTCAGCAGCTTCTTGAGGGAATAAAACAGCATTGAGTCTGCAGAGTCTAGACCGTTAACTTCCCGGTGGACTGGAAAAGGTCATAGAGAATCATACTAGTCAGAGGTGGCCAGGTTAAGGAAGAGAACTGGGATTTGGCTGCCCGATTGAAGAACTGAAAACAAAGAGCACGGCGAGGGGATAACAGTTGGGTTAAAAAAGGTTTGCTGCTAACGTGTGGGAAAGCCAACGATACTCTCGTTCGAAGGAGTATGGATCGTTCAGTTTTGAACCATCGCCGGTAATACCACCGTAGCCTGCAAAAATTCGTTGAGCAGGAGACAGATCAGAGAGACTGCATTAGTCAACACATTGAGATTAAGTCGTACAGTTAAGGTGGGAAGAAAAATAAAGAGTCAGCAGAGATGGACAGGTTTGGGATGGAAGAGACTACATGTATATGGAGTACGCCACTGCAAGTCAGGCAGGCTCGTTACGTGAGAGAAGTTGTGTTGAGTATGCAGAGCTTAAAGCGTTTACACTTCGTTAGTCTGGAAGCAGTCAAAAGGGGAATAAGGCAAGGTACTGAGGGCTGGCTTCCCGGTTGAGGAACAAATAAAGGCAGAGCGCGATAAAGAGAGGACAAATGCGATATAGAGAAGCATTACAGATCACAAATGAGAAAGTTAGCGTAGCTATCGAGGCAATGGGGACAGTGTTCAGTCTTCCGAGCAATGGCTGGCAACGTCACAATAGTTGGAGTGGAGACCGATCAGACGTGACTAGATTAGTCGGCGCATTAAGTTGAGTCGTACAGTTAATTACGGAAAATAAATGGAGGCAGTAGGATTGAATAGGTCAGAAATAGAAATGGCTATATTCACATAAGTTGAACAAGTCCAGCAGGCTGTCGTGGTGAGGGAGACATTGCGTTGAATCTACCGAGCTTATACCGTTAACAATCCGGTGGTCTGGAAGAAGTAACAGAAGCAGACTGGTCAGATGAGACTAGGCTAAGGCACGGCACTGAGCTTCGGCTGTCAGATTGCAGAGGGCTCGAAAACAGAGACTGCAGCAAGGAAACGAAAGGATTGGGATGGAAATGATTTACTGTTATGGTATGGAGAAGTCAACGAGGCTTTCGTGTGAAGGATTAGCAAACTTTCAGTCTTCCGAACAATGGCCGGTAATGTCATAGTAGTCTGAGAAAATTCGGTGAGCGGGAGACCAATCAGACGAGACTGGATTATTCGACGCAGTGAGATTGAGTTATACAGCTAATTTTGGAGGACAAATGTAGTGGGCCAAGAGTTTGACAGGTTAGAGATGAAAGTGTCTATATTAGTAAAGAGGGAACAAGTTAAACTGACTGTCAACATGAAGGAGATTTAGCTCAGAGTCTGCAGTGCGTAGACCGTGTATATCTTGGTAGTTTGGAAGAAGCCAGAGAAAATCATACTGGTCAAATCAGACAAAGATTAGGGCAGCGCACGGAGAGTTGGTTGTCCGATTGAAGCAAGATTAAAAGCATACGGTTCAGCCTTCACAACAATGACCGGTAATGACACAGTAGTCGGAGAGCAGGAAACCTATCAAACAAAGCTGCATTAGTCGGCACAATGAGATTGCGTCGTACAGTTACCGTTGGAAGACAGATGATGTGGGTCAGGGAATGGTCAATTTAGCGAGGGAAGTGGCTATATTAATATAGAATAAACCAGTCCAACAGGCTGCTAAGGTGACGAAGACATGTCTTTTAGTCTACAGATCCTAAACCGCTTATATCTCGGTAGTCCCGAAGAAGTCAAGGAGAAGCAGACTGGTCAGATTATACTAGGCCAGGGCACTGTGAGCTGGCTCTCCGGCTGAGGGAGCAATAAAGACAGAGCACGTTAACGGGTCAGGTCAGATCAGGTCAGAATCCGTGGACGATACAGGCTTCCGCCTAACAAGCGTCCAGCTTCTTGTACCGGCAAGCGAACCAGAGCCCCGGCACTTCGACTTTTGATCGCCTCTCCTTGCCTCTGCAAAAAGAAATGAAGCAAAAGCGAGAGCAATCTTTGCTTTTACAAGGATCAACATCGGATAACAATGCGAATAAATTGGATAGGATTATATTAATTCCGGAAAAATACGCGGCCAGCACCTGTCTAGGCCTGCTTTGAAGGCAACCACAGTCTCACAATCCATTAGCTCCGAAGGCAACTTATTCCAGTTGCGCACTACACGATTCGAGAAGGACTTAGCCCTGACGTTCAGTCTAGCCCTCTGCTGTTTGAGCTTCAAGCGATGTCCACGCAAGTGTTCAGAATCAGCCAGCTCAAATAAATCAGAGGACACGATGGCACTGAGGCCCTTCATGATCTTAAATGTTTATATCGGATCGCCTCTCAGTCTACGCCGTTCAAGGGAAAACAACCCCAGGCTCTTTAGGCGATCTTCATACGGCTTCCCCCGTTGACCTTCAACCATCCTGGTTGCTAGTCTTTGAACCTTCTCCAGGCAAAGAACATCACCACGGAGATAGGGCGACCAAGCTTGAACACAATACTCTAAGTGTGGCCTAACCACTGCTTTGTATAGTGGCAGGAACACTTCTGGCTTGGTATTACACAGAGCCCTCCTGAGGCGAAACAAGTCTCGTCGCGCTTTGTTGGCGGCGTATCGACATTGCATCGAAGGCCTGAAGCTGCTCGTCATGATGACTCCTAAATCGCGTGCCTGGGTAGTGCATTGTAAGGGGAAGGGCCCAAAGGAAGTCTGAACTGCAAGTACGTCTCTACTAGTGGTCAGAATTTGGCACTTGCTTGCATTCAAGGGCAAGTCCCATTGCTTCGACCTGTTTACCACACTGATGATATCCTTGGCCAGTTTTGCGCGGTTGCCCCTGCTGACTAGCTTCAAGTCATCCACAAAGATATAACAGGGGTCTTCAATAAGAGGAGCCAAGTCGTTTATAAACATAAGAAACAAAAGTGGACCTAGCACCGATCCTTGGGGTACTCCACCGTAGGCCACGCCCACACTAGAACTCACATCACCGATTCTAACTCGAAACGTTCTCCCACCTAAGAATTCTGACGCCCAAGACAGAAGTCTAGGATGTACTCCGAACCATGCTTATTTTTCAAGTAGGAAACGGTGATTTACTGAGTCGAAAGCCTTGCTAAAGTCAAGATAGCAGACCTCTACCGGAATCCCGTCGTCAAGACATCGAGGAATCTCATCGAGGAAGCACAGTAGATTAGTGAGGCACGACTTCTTTTTAATGAAACCATGCTGCTCTGCTCTAAGTAGACTGTGTTCCACCAAATGCTTACAAATCCGGTTTCTTATAAGCTTCTCTAAACACTTGAGCAGAACACAGGTTAGACTGATGGGTCTGTAGTTAAGGGGCTCCGATTTGGAGCCACCCTTGTGAATCGCAACTAAGGCTGCTGCCTTCCAGTCTCGAGGCAACTTGCATTCCTGGAGCGACAAGTTGAACAGCTCCAGAACAGGATGTTGAAGGATGTCAGCTAGTGGCTTGACTATTGCCGGGTGTACATCGTCAGGACCGGATGATTTGAAAAGATTCAAGTTAGTCCTCACAGTAAAGACCGCTTGCGCAGTCAGCACGATATCCTGCACTATATAACTGCTGACACAGTGTGGCTGCGATGGTGCAGCACATCCATTGTCGCTCCTATGCAGATTCTGAAAGACTCTTAGCAGCATTTCAGCTTTATCTCTGACTTCCACAGCCTGGCTGCCATCTTCCATAATTAGACACCCAACCTCCTCTCTTAGGGAGGCTTTAGCTTGAACATAGCCGTAGTAACACTTTGGATTTGTTTTCGCATACCGGGCCAGCCGAAGCTCATAGGAGTATTTAGCCTGCCGTTGCATCCTGATAGCCGTATTCCGGCTTTTTGTGTACTGTAGCCATCGTCGAAAGCCCCTGGCTTCATTGAATTTTTTCCACTTATCATTTCGTCTCTTTAGAGCTCTATCAATTCTCCTCCTCCACCACCGAGGCTTGCTGAAGTGTCTCGCAGGACGAAGAGGAGCAAACTCGTTCAATATTTGTACTAAACCAGTTTTAAGCACAGACCATCTTTGTTCCAAAGATGCCTGTTCCTGGTCAGGGATCCAATTAACCTGGAGGGCTCCATCCCTCAAATTCATGTGGTCAATGCGGCTGAAATTTCTCACGAGGCGAGGATGTCGTGCAGGCTTCAATGTATTTAGGCAGAAAGTGAGGACGCAGTGATCACCTCTACCTAAAGGTGCTTCCACTTGTAGCTCTGCAAAACGACTGTGTTTGGTGATGGCAACATCCAACGTGGAGAGGGCACTCCCGATTCGGCTCCTGGTCGGGATAATGATGTATTGTTCAAATGCATTCTCATGCGTCTAGTCAACCAGTTCCTGTTCCAAGGTATCCGCTCTGTTTGCGGTGCCTTGCCAATCCGCATGAGGAAGGTTTAGATAACCAACTATTCGGAAATTAGGCGCAGCAACCACTGCACGCCTCAATAGTGCCCTGAGCTCTTTGTCCTCTTCTCGTGTGGACGATGGACTGCGGTAGACACATGCAAAATCTCCAACCTGCCCATCATCCATAAGTAACAAGACACCACCTGAACGTTCGTATTACTCATCATAAACGGAGCCTCCCAATGACTATACTGGCGCTTTATAAGCAATAGTGCTCCCCCGCCAGTGTGGTGATCAGGCCAATCTACTCGGTAACTCACGAAATCTTCCAGCAGGTCGCTAACCATGTCGCTCGGAGAAAGCCATGTCTCTGTCAAGGCAACAACATCAGCACATCCGCAGCGCCTCACCATCTCTCCCCATTTGTTCCTCACACTGCAGCAATTGGTATACCATACAATTAATCCTGCTTGACGCGGTTGTTTCCCCACGAGCGCAGCACCCAAGGGGACAACCCGTTTTTTGACGCCGCGTCATTATCTTTCGCCGCCTGCAACGCTGGGTCAAGATTAGGCTCTTGTAGATCAACACGAGCAGAAAACTTGTCAGGTTCCGTCCGACTTGAGTTGTTTCGTAAATGACCAACTTGCTTCTTTCTCATTAACTTAGAAGGTCTAGCAACGCTGCCTTACGAATTTCCTGCAAGGTCAGCCTTGGGAGATTCACAGCTTTGGTTTCCAAAGTCGATCAGCGAGATGCACGTAGTGTCCTTGAGTTCCGGAGCAGTTGACATTATGCGAGTGGCATCAAATAATCCCGGATGCACCATCTGTAAGCTCATGCCCGCAATCCCGCAACTTTCCCCAAGTAACAAGCTGGAAGTCGTACTTCCGTTCAGTGAAACTTTGGTCGTTGTCACATGTAACCCGCGACTCATTCCCCTTGCAACCTGCATTGTTTGAGGACTCGAGCAGACAACTGCCGCTGTGGTAGGAGTGCAGTCCCACCCAGTTCCTTTTGGTGTAATCGTGGCATGTTTCTGACTGACTCTGAACACAGCGGCCGGAGATGCAGGGTATACAATCAATCGGCTGTAAGTACCTCCGGGTGAACTACCTTGTGAGGAAGCACCTTTCGCGGTACCTGCATCTGATCCTGAATTTGTGGTGTGGTAGTTCGAGGGAACGACCTCCGCTGCAGTGGGACAATCATCTCTGGTAGGCACTGATGCAATGCGGGGATCACGTAAAGGAGAACCCTTAACCAAGGTCGCAGACACGCCAGCCAAGCGGTTATTAGTATCTTCCGACTGACATACCCGCGGGACCTTAGCTTGTGAGCTAAGTGCGTCCGGGGCCACCTGATACCGGCCATTAGTCTGACTCTCGATTAAGCCGGCTCGGTTAAGCACTTGATCACGATAAACAAGGGAGAAGAGAGTCGAGCTGGAAAAGCTATACATAGACAAGAGATGGGAAACTTAACGGCTCTACAGGTATTGGGGACAGAGCGTTAGTCTTCCGAACAGTGGCCAGTCACATCACAATAGTCGGAGGGGATAAGGCAGATCAGACGAGACTGGATTAGTCGGCGCATTGTGCTTGAGTCGTATATTTCATTTGAAAAGATAAGTGGAGTGAGTCAGTAGGATTGGACAGGTCAAGGATGAAAGTGGCTATATTAACCTAAGACGAACAAGTCCAGAAGGCTGTCGAGGTGAGGGAGACACTGCTTTGAATCGACCGAGCCTAGACCGCTGACATCCCGGTAGCCTGGTAGTGGTCCTAGAGAATTTGACTGATCAGATGTGGCTAAATTAGGGCAGGGCACTGAGAGTTCGCCGTCCGCTTGAAGAAGGATTGTATGTGCAGGCTAGATGGAAGTGCCTATATTAATAAAGAGCGTACAATTCCAGCAGGCTGTCAACTTAAGGGCGACATAACTTTGAGTCTACAGAGCCTAGGCCGTTTAAATCTTGCTGGTCTGGGAGAGAGCAAAGCAGCAGACCAGTCAGATGAGACTAGGTTATTGCAGGGCACTGAGAGGTGGAAGTCCAAATAAAGATGAAAGGTAGGCAAAGAGCGTCAAACGGAGAGGGGAGGGTCAGGATAGAAAGCGGTTTACTTCTTCTGTGTGGAAACGTCGGTGAGGCTCACGCTGTATTGGGGACAGAGCGTTCGGTCTTCTGAACAAATGCTTATAACCTCACAGCAGTTCGAGAGAAAACGGTGAGCAGGGGACCGATAAGACGAGACTGGGTTAGTCGGCACACAGAGAATAAGTTGTACAGTTAAGGTAGGAAGCCAAATAAAGTGTCAGCAAAGATGGACAGGTTTGGGATGGAAGAAGCAATATGAATATAACGCATGCAAGTCAGATAGGCTTGCAATATGGAAGAAGTTGTGTGTTTGTTATGCAGTGCCTAAAACTACATTTCCATAGTCAGGAAGCCGTCAAAGAGGAGAATAGGGCTGGGTAGTAGGTATGGGTGTTCCTTTTGGCGTAGAGGATAACGTGTATCGCCAAGGGGCTGAAAAAACTAGGGACATTGAGTCTGACGTTTTATTAGCTTATATAGGAAACAACGTTGGTTTTAAGTCGTCGCAGCTAAAGTAGTTCCAGAAAAAGCTGCTTACAGCGGCCTTGATATTTGAGCGCGGATGTTCCTAGAAGACACGGTGAACGAAAACTGAACTTTCTCAATGGCCAGCGTGTCACGTTTACGTGCGGTAGTGACAACTTTTGAGCAGTACTCTACTATAGGTCGGGCACACAACTTATAAAGCATGAGTCGAGACTCTAGCAAGCACTTTGACTTCAGTATATAGCCAATGATGAACCTGGCTTTGGCAGGGCTATAGCTTGTTTGTTCCGCAAAATTCAGTGAACTGGAATAGTGTACACCGAGGTCGCTCACAGGGCCGCTGTTATCTAGTGGTGTACCGTCAAGAGTTGGGAGGTAGAGAGCACCTGTAGGAAGGGACGTTACATTTCGTTGGTGAGAACTCTAATTTCCATAGATTACACTACGTTTCAAGAACACCGAGATCGCTTTGAATGCTAGAGAGGCTATTCCGTAGACAGCCAGGATCAAATGAGAAAATAACTTTTATGTCGTTGGCGAAAAGGTACGGCGTGCCGTGTCTGAAGGTCTGGAATACATCACTGATGTACAGAAAAACAGCGGAGGACCCAGGACGCTGCCTGGGAAGACTCCGCTGGTTAAGGATGCCTTTTTGTTTAAGGTGTCGCTCATTTGCACTGACTGCGTCCGGTTACAAAAGCAAGCAAATCCATGGAAGGAGGTGGCTGAAGACACCGAATGCTGCTAGTTTAGTCATTAAACCATTGTGTGGGGCCCATTCAAACCCTTTTTCATGTCCAGGAAGATAATGAGCAGTACCTGGCCTAGGTCGATGGAGTGTGTCACGTGGTTTAAGAATGCAAACTGGCAGGCTCGACAGGATTTAGTCCGCAGAAACAATTGTTGGGAACTATTGTAAGGTTGCGTTGTAGTAAATGCGAAGCCTTCCGTCCTTTATTATTCTTTCCATGAGTCGAGACGCAATATGTGGGTGACTAATAAATAAATAAATAAATTGTTTATTCTTAAATGTATAGAGACACGCCAAAACAGGCGTGATCATGTTTTATAGGCAGTTGTGTATCACAACGATACTTTAGGTTCAATCGTGCGTAATACAAACGGTCAAGACACTATAAGTGCAGTGAAACGGTACATGTAGACGGGGAGTCTCATATTCTTGCACGTGTCGGGAAAAGTTGAAATATGAGTCTACTCGCCTTGCCAGTATGTAGTTGTAGGCAGTGACATTATTCAGTGGCGAGTCACCTCCGCCACTTCGCAGTGTTGTTAGACAGTCATTTGTCAAAATTTTGGCGACAGCCTCGTTTGGGTCGTGATATGACAATTGCGTGCTTCCAATTGGACGGGTAGTGACCACTCTTCAGTCCGATGGTGAAGACATTCAGGGGATGGACTGGAATGTCCGGGCCTCCGAGTGTTAAAATGGAAGAACGTACACCATCAGGACCTGGGTAGGGTGACAGTTTCAACGAGCTAAGTGCTCGCTTGACCTTGCA
This sequence comes from Dicrocoelium dendriticum, assembly GCA_944474145.2. Classification (NCBI taxonomy): domain Eukaryota; kingdom Metazoa; phylum Platyhelminthes; class Trematoda; order Plagiorchiida; family Dicrocoeliidae; genus Dicrocoelium; species Dicrocoelium dendriticum. Next base: position 5,452 of record CALYDF020005273.1, on the reverse strand, counting down.
TAAATCAAAGTCAATAGTGTGTATTTGATCTTTAATAAACTTGGGGATCGTATTTGGCAATGCAATGTCATTGCTAGTGAATGAGTTACAGGGATGTGTCAAGGAACTCGCAGAGACCAACCGCACTAATGACTATACTTATATCAGGAAGCACGAGGGTAGTAATCGGGATATATTCGCTGCCACCCCGCTGCCTCATTAGTCTAATAAGAGACTGTGCCTTGTTTTCCACACAAAGCGCTACATTCACTACTAATGTACGCGCATTACTTTGTGCATTTCTTCAATCGACTAATACTTCTTTCATACGGAGGATTAGGTGAAAGCTTTTGGTTTTGATGTAGCGGAGGGCATTTTCTTCAACCTGCTGCTCATTTTACGTGTGGAGGCGTCAGCAAGATTTTGACGCTTTCTGATCTTCTGTTTGGGAGTAAGGACCTATAAGAAGTTGGTGAAATTGTTATAAAGCACTTTGGTTTCAGTATCTATGTTGTCGGAGAGGAAGAAGTCGTCCCAGGGTGTTGCTCGGAGAAGGGAGGAGAAGATTTCCCATTTAATGCGCTGAAGGGGCCGAAATACCCCATATTTTTTGTCTGCATGTTGAGGGGATTTAGGGTGCGCGAAGGACCGCTTCAACACCTTGTTGTCGCTGCCCGGTATGTTGTCCAACACGCTGGCACATGCGTGCGCGATACCGTTAGTGAATGTGAGGTCCAGTGTGTTCGACTGTCTAGTCGGTACATTCACATGCTGTGTCTATTCATGAGTGGAAATAGTGTCGAAAGGGACCGTGTACGTGGGTGGGGTTGACTGTCTGAGCAACAAAACATAAGGCGTATTGAAGTCTCTAAAATTGATCTTATAACGTGCATGGAGGAATGAGACTTCCTGAAAGCGCCTGACCAATTTGTAACAACTAGCACAAGAGGATTGCGGGGGGTTGTATAAACAGCCTATCAAAAGGTCAAGATGACCTCCAACGGTCTGAATCCAGACTGAGTCTTCAGAGTTGCCAGAAATATAGTGTGGATAGATGATTGGTAAAACTCGTTCTTGACGTACATGTGGCATCCACCACCACGTTTACTGGCAAGTCCATTAAAGAACGTGGTGTACCCTGGAACGTGGAGCGGTGTGTCAGAAGCGTCGGCCGATTGCCATGTTTCTGTTTTCAACACCATAGGCGGGTTTGCCAGAAGAATGAAGGGGCCTAGAAAGTGCACTTTATTTTTGATTGATCGTACATTAAGAAGAAGGAAAGTATACGAGTCGTATTTGCATTTTCCCGTCATCGGGTCGCCAGCTTCTTAGTAGGGTTGGAACAAGACAATGGTGGAGGCGCTTCCGTTGCCCTTTTATCTACAGATCCCAGGTTGCATACAGCAGACGATGTGGCAGCAAGTACAGGTGCTCCTTGTATGGGGACAACACTAACAGGTGTAGGAGTCAGCAGATGTTGGCGAGGGAGGGTGTGTGCTTGACGAATGTGACGTGGCGGGCCGTGTCCCGGCAAGTCCGATAAGAAAGGGGTTGTAACAAGCTGAAGAGACTTGGGCAGCTCTAGCTGCACTGGCAAACATTGATATGGTGCCCAAAATGTGGGGTAACAAAGGCACGGAATGGTGTGGATGTGGGGTCCGTCCATTAACTGTGTTCAAGACAGAAGCTGGAGCAGGAGTAAACGTGGCGTGTGAACAGACAGCCTCAGGATGAAAAGCAGACCGGTAGATTTTGGGTACTGCGCTAACGACCTGATAAAGAAATGGGTAGTGCGGGAAATGTAACTGGCAAGGAATTCTGGCTGAATTGACATGATGTTGGATTGTTCAGGAGAACGTTCGTGGGTAGAATGTTTGAAGGTTACCAACCGTAGGTCAGTAGAAGGCAGCCATGAAGTTGAGACTGGCTGTAGACTGTTGTTCGCTGAAGGTGAAAACGTTGTGCTAGATGGAACTGCATAGGTTGATATGGGTAAGACGGACTGTGTCCCATAAAAGCGGGTAGAATTCCTGGGGGCGGTGGTAAACTGCCTTGGATGAGGTGCGTATTTTGTCTATTTTGTACGGTCATCTTGCGTAGACGACAGTGGTGCAGGACGGTAAAGCGCCTTATTAGGTAAACCATTCGGCTGCGTCCGACTACTCTTCGTCGGCGATATGTGAAGCTCATGTGGTCGCAAATAAGCGGTGTTGCGACTAGAAATGACTTGTTTAACAAGTTGTTTTGCCGGCGCGATTGGTGCACGTAAAACTGTATGGAGATTTGGCGAGGGGCGCTGAATACACTAGTGCGGTTGCGGCTGCATTTGAGCCCTGTAATGTGTGGCATTTCACGTATACAAGGTTTGAGGTGAGAGGATGCGTTAAGGCATTACGACATTCATAAATGAAGAAGATTTATGCGGCCATCTGCGCTCCTGTTCATCTGCATTGTGATTATTTAATTTGGCGGTGTGATGGTACCTCATTGGCTTTGATATCCTTGCTTTGTGGCTATCTCGGTTGTCAGGTTGGCGGAAGTTTGTCAAGGTTTTCTGAGTTGGAAGCCAATTAAAACTCTTAGATCCGTTTTTGTCATTAACCAACAGAACAGCAGAATCTTGCGTTTCAAGTAGATAAGGTTTTCAATGTGGGATGCGTTTGGGCGTTTCTACATTCATAAATAGAGATGATGGCTGCGGGGATCTGCGCTTCAATTCTTCTGCGTTGTGAATATTGGAATCGGCGCTGTTTCTGTACCACGCTGGCATTGAAAGACATGCTTTAGGGAAATTCCACTTGTTTGGTTGGCATGAGTCGTTTGTGGCACTTGTGGTTTGAGTCCGATTGTTGTCCGTATGCAAGTAAACAAAAGAATCAGGCCTACAAGTCTGGCCTACAAGGCCGGTAGTAGACACAAGGCTCATGTCCGAGTTGCTATGCAACACATCACTTGCAGTATCAACGGCACTGGCGGAGAGTGGGGTGAAAAATACCTGTTCAATGCAGTCTAAATGAAGCGTCCTGTTATGATGGGTTTTGCGGTGAGAGAGTGTTTCTGATTACGATCGGTGACAATAGGCAGTTGCGTAGCCAAGTTAGATACCCAGTTAAGTGTGCGATTAGATGATTGACTAGGTACGGCGTCAGTGTTATGCATGTCTGAGTAGCTATAAGTCACAGCGCTAGTAGCTTCGTTGGTTATAGTAGCCAGTGCAGACGACGAGCGTTCATTAACTTCAGTCCAAAGCAAGCTTCGCGCTGCTGCAGGTTTCGCATGCAAAGTGAGACCTTGTTTTGGAGACAAGTCGAGGTCTATCGTTTGCACGATGGTCAGTTGGGCCGAAGAGTTTGCAGATGAGTCAATAAGGGCATTGCGCTTGCCCTCTGGCCTGGTTGACGACGTTAATTATCTTTGAAGAATGGTTTTGTCCGGCTTACTACTGATCGGCCCATGGTTTGTCCCCGTAGACACAGTCAGCCTACGGCCTATAAATGCTTTAGCAAGTTGTGGAGTAGGGAAAGTCAAGACTCTGGGGCAAGTGCGAGTTTTACCGGACTTGCGCAGCCGCCTTCACACACAGCAACCTGGTGGTGCCTTGCTTACACTCAGAATAGAACTCTTCACATTTACAATTAGAAAGCGATCATTTGCGTTGAACATGTCAGCGTACACGTTCCGTTACTTCGTCGCTAAGTACTGCTACTAGTCGCCAGCCGAGTTTAGTTCAGTTGGACTAGCAGTTTTCTTTAATCCCGACAGAACCGACAGCGGTTTAAGGTTCTCCAAAGCTGCATTCATCGTAAGCAGCTCATTTTTAAGCATGCTAAGCTCATTTTCTAATTGGTGAATTTTAACTTTAGCTGCACTATTTGGGTCATTAAGCGTAACCCTGCAATCCTTCACCGCAGAGGAATATGCTGAAGGTGCTGTCGTTGCTGCTGTTCGCACGGCGCTCTGCAGAGTTGAGGGATTATCACGCTTAGTACGCATTGATCAGGAGTAAACAAAGGATGAAAGCATGAAAACCGTAAAAATTGGTATGACACGAAAAACGATTGAGGTTTGCAAAAGCGAGGATGGAGGTAGTATAGAATATATTGTGCTACTGATTAGTAACACAAAAAGACCGACAAAGTGGATATACGCAATTTTCGAAAATCTGAACAGCAACGCGAAAAATACGCACCGTTTCAAATTCAGCTTGCCTAAAAACGCTGCGCCGGCTCGTCGTAATTCTCTGCAGGACCCGTCCTCGCTTCTGTGGTGGCCCCAAAGGACCCAGCTCATGGCCCACTAGACATTTATATGAGAAAGAAAGGCATTAGGAGAGAACCGAAAACCCACCACCTGAAATAAAGAGACTTAGCATGCAAGCATGCGGTTAGTAAATCGAATTCAGCGTGCCTACAAACGCTGCGCCGGTGCTGCCTACGTTCACTGCGGGACCCGTCGTCGCTTCGGCAGTGGTCCCGAGTGACCTCTCTCATGGCTCACTAGGCCTGCCTGACTAAGGCACTCGCGACCGCATGTTCTACAACACAATGCGCTCGATGTCGATGGAGTACAATTCATCGGTGCTTGCCGCTTCCGCACTTGCCGCTTCTTCTCTGCATGCATGAGGGCTTTCTCCCGCACCTCAGCAACTGCCTTCGTGATTAGATCGCGCCATGCACCACGATCAACCGCCTTCGATTCCCATGATCTGCAATCAAGATTAGAACGTGTGAGGCTCACTTTAATCATGTCCTGGTAACGTAACTTGGGTTTCCCAGCATGCCGCTTCCCTATACTCAGCTGACCGTATAAAAGTTGTTTCGGTATTCGCGTCGAATCCATACGGCTCACATGACCGAGCCATCTCAGGTGTCGCAGTAAAAGTATGCAGTCCACTGCATACATCCCACTTCGGCGCAACACTTCCGTGTCTGCAACTCTGGCGCCCCAGCCGATCCGCAAAATTCGTCGCAGACACTGCTGATGGAACCGCTCGAGATATCGCACATCCCGACGGTACATCGTCCACGTTTCACTGCCGTATAGAAGAACGGACAGTACCATGGATTTGTACACCATCAGCTTCGTGCCAATGGTAAGCTGATGGTTGTTCCACACTCGGTACTCTAGCTTCCCGAATGCCGCTGCCGCCTTCGACACGCGATTACGCAACTCAACGTGTAGCTGCTGATCAGTCGACATCACACTCCCAAGGTAGCAGAAGCGGGAGGTGGTTTCCAATACTTCAGCACCAATGCTGATTTGCGGCAATATTGAAGATTGCACCTCCGGTGAAGGCTGAAACAGACAGACAGTTTTGCTTGTGTTGATGGTGAGCCCGAATTTGGCCGCTGTCGAAGCCAGAGCACTAGTCATGTGCTGCAACTCATCCGCGCTGTGTGAAAACAACGCACAGTCGTCAGCAAACAGCAACATACGGATAGTTGTCTCACAGACTAGAGTTCTCGCACCGAAA
>CALYDF020005272.1:0-14529 GCA_944474145.2 Dicrocoelium dendriticum | reverse complement strand
CACACAGACTGTGAGACCGGGGATATAGATGTCACATCGGCGGTGCTGCCACGTACGCTGAGTTTTGTTGCAGTGTCGACTATCATCTGGCGTTTCACATCGACCAAGAGGTCGAAATGCCTGAGAAAGTCAATGCCCATGATGGCAAAGGGGACTGCAGCGACAGTGAATACCCAGCGGAAAGTGCGCCGAAGACCTAGGTCCAGGGTAAGTGACCGATGACCATAGGTGGCTATTGGTGTGCCATTGGCGGCACTGAGGCTTGTCGACAGAGAAGTGGTAGGCTCACCTGGCATAGGGGGAATGACGCTGACTTCCGCCCCGGTATCAACTAAGAACTGGGTATCGGAGTCATAATCCCTAATGTAGATGAGACGACTTTGAGCTTTGCCGACACCGTTAGTCGCCATTACGGGCCGGCCTGGAAGTTTCCCTGCTTGGCGGCGGAGAAACTGCATGGTTGCTGGCACTTGTGGGCTTTGTTACCGAAACGCGTGTGGTAAAAGCAAAAGCCTGAATTGTTAGGCTTCGTGCGGCGAGTTGATGAGTTAGAGCGGCTGCGCTGCTTACGAGCTAGGGAGAGTTTCTCGACTTCACGTTGTAATGACGCTATTTGCGATGATAAAACGTCGATTGCCGACGGCTCACTAGTCGCGTATGTCGCCGGGGCTGTGACGGGGCTAAGTCGAGTGAACGTCCTAGATTCGTTCGCTGGCTGATGTCGTTCCATGACACGATCTGCTAGTTCTGCAACTGCTGTGAGAGGCAGGGCGCTTGCCACCGCAAGGATGGCTTGTGTGCTTTCTGGGAGACGTTGCATCCACATTTCGCGGAGAATACCTTCATCCATGCTGGATGTGCCTAGGAGCTGTTGCATCTGTCGCAACAAGGCTGAAGGCATCCTGTCCCCCTAGCTGCAGATCCCTAAACAGTTGCTGAAGTCGGACCTTGTCAGAGGGCGTGATTCGCTGAATGATCGCCTGCTTCAAAGTGTCATATTTCGCATCGGGGGGCGGGCAAGCTATAATGTCCCTCACTTGGGAGGATACGCTTTGCGGAAGCCGGGACATAAGTTGATGATATTTAGAATTGTCAGATGAAATTTTACAATTGTAAAAAGTGGATTCTAAATGTGCAAACCATAACAACGGGTCATTCTCCCAAAAAGGTGGGGAGGCTAGCTCTACGGCACTAACCGCGAACGTAGATGGTTTATCATCAGCACTATTCATCGTGAGGAATGAATAATTATATGCGGCAAGTGAAAAAACAAAACGATAGCGAGTAATGAATCAGAAAAGCACTGGAACGAGCTCACCAGAACGAAAATTCACAATGGCGGACGGCGTGTTCTGACAGGGGGTCACCAATTGTTGGACGGAACCTGGGATACTAGTCGGTAGGCAATGACACGTAAGACGTGTCAAATACGACAGTATAGAAGTCGGAGGAGACTGAACCCAACGTGTATTGTGCAGGCTACAAGAATAGGAAGCGAATCAGACAGAGCGAGAAACTTGCAGCGAGGTACTCACCAAAACGGTTTGTGTCCACGGATGTGCAGTCTGGAAAACAAATGGATGTTTCGAAGGTTAAAATAATCGTAAAATCCAATGTTACAAAATACTGAAAGTGCTTGTTTTCCGGTACACTACATATGTATTAATGACCTCACATAGACAATTACCTCTAACTTCCTGCTGTTTGCCGATGACGTCAAGATTTATCGCAAAGTTCAGAAGAACATAGACTAGCAGCGGCTTCAGAATGGTCTGGCCACGGTATATCAGTGGTCCATCTAATATTCCCTGCAATTCAATGTGAGCAAATGCAAGGTGCTCTCCACCCGACACCAGAGCCACCACTGTTACAGGCTCGGAACGCATGTGCTGTAGCGAGCTGCCGCCGAACGTGATTTGGGCGCACTGGTTCAGGATGACCTGGGTTGTTCCAGGCAATCCGCGAAAGTTTCCAAAACTGGTAAAAGATATATGGGCCTGTTACGACGGGCGTGCGGAAAAGTAGATCGCTCTATTTTCCTGCAGATGCTTAGGGCGTGTTCGTCCTCATATCGAAAATGCAATTCAAGCCTGGCACACATGGCGAAAAGAGTACTTTAGTGCATTGGAGCGGACCCAATATCGAGCATCAAAGTACGTTATTGGAATGCACCATCCTCCATACGAGTAGTGTCTGGAACGATTAGGCATTTTAGCGGAGGTTACCGCCGCCTACAAAGTGAGTGTTAATGGAGTATGGTAAGCCCCGAAACTCTGGTCCCTCTACTGGTAATGCGGAACAAAGGCTCACTCCTTCAAGTGTGAGGTAGAGCGCACTAACCTGCCAACTGTCCAATAGTAGATGTTGGTCTAAAACTGCCTCATCCGGTCACATGAGTGTGAACGACCGGTATGCACGCATCTGGGTACATGTGTACTTGCAAGTCTCGTCCACCGTGAAGATACTGGATCATGCGCGGATGGTTGAGCTGGGATCAACCTACGGCACGCCACAAAGCAAGTTCACTGATCGATACATACGCTGTGCAGGGCTGGTTGGAATCGAGGCAGATGTGTGAAATGGAAACAGCAGTACCTCATTACCCGGCTACTGAGGTAGAATTGTGGTGGCGCTTCGACAGGCCTAATTGGCCTGAATAAGGAGTGCGTAATAGGTGCTTAGTGTTATCCCAGTTAATGACAAAAGGTGACAAAATTAACACTGTCATATTCTCGTACATCGTCGTATCGAAACTCTATACTGCCTACTAATCGACACAACAGGAGTGAAACCGCTTTCGCGACCGCATGCTCGAATGAAGATCTCAATTTTCGTTTACCGCCTCCAACTTATTATTTTTTAGTGATGCTTTACTGTCTAATAATACTCAGTGTTGGTGTAAAAATGCTGAAAATGCACCCATACGGGTGGATGAAGCTTACTTTGACGACTTGATAATGCTGAAATATTTTGTTTCACAATAGCACAATAGCGTAGATGTGGTGTATAATGAAGGGCTACAGCTCAGGACAGGGAGTTTCAAAGAAGTATTATGATAATATAGGAAACTTCTGTCCAGACAAATACTTTTGAATTATCTCCACTGCTGGCATAAGTGAAAGCTATCTGGTTTTCCCGTATCCTAGAATGCGTTGGTATTACACCATCGTAGTCACAGAATTCCTTTGGCTCCCCAACACGAGCAATGTAAAAGTAAATGTAGGAATATATTTTCGTCACAACTGTTTTATCAATAGGACGAAAGTCAGCTGCCGTTTACACTGTGTCGTGGACAGTGTGCGCCCCGCAACTGATGCACACAAGTGTTTCTAGGCGAAGATATTAATTTCGCTAATAGATTGTTTGGTCCTCTTCTATGAACGCCATCGAAATTTGTGTCGGTGTAGTCAGCACAAAATCCCACAATTTTCTGATTATATTATTTTGTTCGAACCCACACTTTACAAATTCACAAATGGCGCCGGATGTGTCATCAGTAAGTGACTGCAGGTCTAATAACGACACTACCCAGCGATGACACAAAAAATATCTCACAAGGAGTGGGAACACCTCTACTTCCTTGCGACTTGAGACATCCGTGAATACTGACACGAAGTTTACTTTTCAGTTTATAATGTAGTTTATCTTTGGCCAAAGGGAATAGGATATTAGTTATTATGATTATGATTATTATTATTGCCTCACATTTCGTGCGGGTACAAGCAAACTTTGGCGCAAACAATTTCTCTACCAACTTTCTGATGCAATGCGTGGAGTGGAAATCGTGCTTACGACAGACAGCGTGATGAGAAAAGTTACCTTCTGTGCTACTAACTTAGCTTCCGTGTTTCCTATCTTCGCTGACCGGAAATAATTATTTCAGGGGTAGAGGATGCTGCCACAAACACTGTTATCTTATAAAGATCCAATTTAAAGTGCTCTACGATATCTGATATGCCACCGTGAGCCATAGAGAACTAGGATTTGCATTTGTCATACAGAACATGCGAATCGTTGTCGCGTGTTGCCTTCTTAATGAATGGGAAGCCGCTCTTCAATTGGGTAGTCATCTTGCAAGTTCGTTTAAACATGGTTTTCGTACCAAACTGAACAAAATACAGGCGTTCTCCACTAAAGTCCACTAAAGTTCTGGTGTTTTCACCTAAATTCTACATGTTCAAAGTGGAACATTCTGAAGTCTACGACCTCAATGCAGCTATCGAAGGTGTGGCGGGTTGATCGAACCGGCAGGCAGGTCATGCATGCAAGTGTTGTATCCCGCAGACCCAGACCGAACGTACGCGCGGGGTCAGCAATGATGAATTGCACTGTCACGGTGGCGACAGACACCTGATCCACCGCTCGACTGAAGCAGGGGCTAAGTAGCGAAAAGAGCTAGTGGCCACGTGCACAACTGAAAGCACACTTGCAACAAGCCCTGCGTGCCTGTCCTTACGTGACATAGCGGTCGCGTACTGTGGCCAGATGAACACGTGCGAGCGAGGTAACTAGGGCATGACGTGTTGCTTAATTTGGCCGCACGGTGTGTCCCGTGTGAAAGGATGCACACCATCGGTTCACATAATACGCCAAAATTCGGTTTGCGTCAGTGGGAGACTACAACTTCATACGTGACCGGTCTCAGAAAACTCATTCGTGCCAGCATTGATCTGTCCCTATAACATTACAATATCTCGCTCCTCAGAGAAATAAACTATTTGTTTTTTAAACAGTAGTTCTTTTCAATAGTTTGAATAACACAATGAGAAGACGACCAATGGTAAATGTCCGCATTTCGTATTGTCTTATCAATGCTAATATAATAACTAGAAATTATCTTATACCCTTCCAAGGGTGTTATCAACCAATCAAATGCAGCAAAGTGAACGGCGGCAATCACCCTAAAACCGGGTTATCCGCAAGTCAGCAACTGACTTTTTCTGCGCACACAGGGCAGGTCTTAGCTTGCTTGTAGCCACGGCCTCAGCGAACCGCAAGAAACGTGGATTGGGATGACGTAGTCTTCGAAATACGGAGTCGGGGTCAATCCGATAACGGGTCAACAAAACATGTCTGCTTATCGATGATGCTGGGGGTTAGCCTGCACACGGAATATGGGGCAAGGGATGACTGACCTCACGTTGAACCCATTTGACCCGGTGTTCCTTCAATCTGGAATTCAAAACACTCCCATTCTTGTCTATCTATCTGACGCCGCAGGTACAATCAAATTGGTAAGTACAGTGTGATTTGGCGCTGATGCGTTCCACTTCCTTTACTGAAAGTAGCGACAATTTCCGGGTTCTGTTGATCACCACAGCATCTACAGCGCAGTAGGTTCTCTGAGTAGCGTAGAGCACTTTAAATTGGATCGTTATAAGGTAGAGGTGTTTGCGGCAGCATCCTCTACCCCTGAAATAATTATTTCCGATCAGCGACGATTGGAAACACAGAAGTCAAGTTGGCAGCCACAAAAGGTAACTTTTCTCATCACGCTGTCTTTCACAAGCCCGCTTTACACTCTCACGATTTGTTATCCATTGTTTCGAGCCAATGAACTTCGCGCTTTGTGCAATACGTGGTTCTCAGTATCCGCGAGGATTAGATATTGTCAAGAAATGTAGCTGCTTAGTTCCATGCTAATGGAATAGTGCCAAGTCAATGAATATGTTGGGATGAACTCTCATGTTCCCGCCTGAAACGAATTGGGCAGCGTAACCACACGTGTTTCCTGCAACGGCGATCAATACTGCGGGCATTTGCGGGTTAGGAGAGTGTCATCGAGTAGTAAAAGTCGGTCTGGCTTGCTCGCAATGTTTGGAATGGTACCATCCGAAATATGCAAATGTGTCCCAACAACAGTTACGGGAGCGAACTAGCTCCCAAGATACATTTTGGTTCCGTACTGCACGTTCCACCACCCCCTTGTTAAGTGCTTGCTTATCCTAGCTGAGAAATGTGACCGGTTAACCGCAGAAGCAGAGCAGAGGATAAACAATAAGATTACTTCAATGGAAGCGAGTATACACCATGGAAGCGTGGCGGCTTCTAAGCAACGGAATGCTAAACAATCCACTTCCCCTAAACCACACTCAGCCACCTCTCCATCTCCGTTGTCTTCTCCAACTTTGGTAGAACGCCGGGCGAAAACAGACTGTACCTACGAGAACCAAACAGTACTCACGGCAACGATAATCAGGCACCATTCAATAAGTCTGGTTAAGCAAATTCCTCTAGACCTGACATTTAGCATTAACAAGGATGAAGCAGTCAAACACCAACCCTTGGTACCTGTAGCTCAAATATCTCTTGTCGAGACTAAGCCTCCCAGAACATCGGTTACATATGCAGAGATGGCTGCAAGCGTCTACCAAGAGGCCGCCGTTGCGGCCCCTTCCATTTTAAACACTGTTAACGTGAATAGAGAGAAAAACAGCAAACAATCACTTGTCAACAAGTCAGGACAAATGAGTACCATACCTTGTAGCTCGACGAAAAAGAGATCCAACAACAGTGCTCCGACTGTTGTATGTTCAAATGTCCCTGAATCTACCGCCATCACATTGCGGGATAAGTTATCAGACGACCAAGAACCATGGAACTCATTGTGTATGCAGATGAGTATCAAAGCCAAGCCCCATAAACTTTTTACGAAGTACTCGTCATCCGAACTCGCCAGACTATGGCAAACGCAGGCTTATTCGAGCAACCCTAGAATCCTCCACCGACGTAGGAAACGTTTTGCTCTCTGCAAGCGCGCTAAAACACGGATCCTGTGGGATACGCATCTATCCTGATGTCCTTTGGAGCGCGCGACAATCAGAAAGAAACACGGAAGAAGGACACAGCAAGCAAGACCACCTAAGCAAAATCTTCATACATGGCGTGCCAGAACATCCTTCTAACAATGTTCAAGAGACCGGAAAGCACGATTTAGAACAGTGGCGGTTCATTCGTGAAACACTTTCTTGGGATAATGTTGCGGCCCTATCGCTCACCAAGATACTTCTCTCATCAAGTTATAGAGGACGCGGTCCTAGAATCCTAAAACTCGTGGTTCAGTTAGAGCAAACATGCAACGGATGTTTTGGATCGATGGCGGAGAAATCGGAAACATCTTCCTTCGGAACTTTAGCTAAAGATCGCAGAACCTGTGCATAGCTCAACTGTTAAAGCAGCTGAAGAAGTGAGCGTACCGACGAATGTGCCGAATCGTAACTTGCCCGCTGCTTTAACTGACTCTGACGTAGGTCTAAACGAAGGTTGGGACGCACCTTGGCCGAATCAAGTTGCAGTGGAGGTATTATTATCCCATCAAAAAATCCAGTAACTACCGACGTCCTATCGGTCGACATTCTTCCACACGTGACCACTTCACCCCACTGTGGGCTCCTAGAGACTGAGAAACTGGCCTGCTTGTATACGAATGCTCAGGGTCTTTCCAACAAACTGGCCGAACTGAAAGATCGCCAAGCTTCCGGGTCATATGATGTCATTGATATCACCGAGACATGGTTGCACACGGGAATGACGGACGCTGGATTTTCGCTACCCGACATGTCGCTGATCCGGAACGACAGGCTCACAAAAGGAGGAGGAGTAATCCTGTATTACCGAAACGACTTACAGTGCGAAACCGTGGAGGATTCAGACTCGCAGTTCTCCGACTCTCTTTGGTACCGCTTTCAGTTAAAAGGCAGGGATGCTTGCTTTATTGTCTTGGTGTACCGCCCCCTGACTCTACATCCGAAACCGACTACCACCTAGCGGCTGCTTCAAGGTGCAGTTTACAACCAAAATACACTCACCTACATAGCATGGTTGATTTCAACGTACAATATATGGAAACTCCTGTCACGATCGGAGATTAATTCAAAGCCGATCTACAAGATCTCGTATTCATTGTTTCTCTTTACAATTACGTCACTTTGCTCACTCAGATCTGAACAGATAACAGGCCATCTGTGCTGGATCTTGTGCTTACCAACGAGGAGCATATAATTGATGTGTTGGTTTTAGACTGCCCGTTGGGTCACAGTGATCACGAAGTCATCGTTTTAACTTTACCTGCTCTGCGGAATATCTGAATGATAACGATGGGACTGTGCGAACTATCACAATCTACGATTCATTAGCCCAGCTCGTCAGCGCTACAACTTGGTCGTTTCTGGCCGAAAACCCCCGGAAGTCGCCTGGCTCGAGTTCGTAAATAAATGCAGTCAGCTGATTGTAGAATCTTCAGTGATATTATTCTGCAGTAAGTGTATCTCGGTTTCTTTCGTTAGAAGCAGAACTCGAAAATGGATGACAGTGCGCAACGCAGCATTGTAAGTGTACCGAGAAGTTCCAGCACCAGAAGCTTTGGACCACTAATAGTCCGAGATAACCACTGCACCCAACTGCTAAGAGAAGACAAAGCCGCTTATCAGCAGAACATCGCAAAACCTGCAGTGCTAACCGCAAACTGCTATACAACGGCGTTAAAGGCCTACGAAAGGTGAGGCAAGAATTTCCTCCACTCAGGACAGCTGATGGCGCAACAACAGCGGCTGTGGAAGCAGCAAACGCTCTGCGGATCCACTATGCCCCCACGTTTCAAAGAATCTTGCCACCAAGCGATCTACCAAGCTTTGTCTTCTGTTCGCCAGGACTAACCCACATCACTTTTACCGCAGATGCTGTTTTGCAAAAGCTGATATCTCTATGCAAACACAGCGCACCAGGTGTGGACACTATGCGTCCGGAGGCACGACCGGTATGCACGCATCTGGGCACATGCATACTTGCAAGTCTCGTCCACCGTAAAAACGTTGGCTGAGGCGTGGATGTTTGTTGGAGTCAACACACGATACGCCACAAGGCAAGTTCACTGATCGATACATAAGCTGTGTAGGGTTGGTTGAAATCGAGGCAGATGTGCGAAATGGAAAGAGCAGTGCCTCATTACCCGGCTACTGCCGTAAAATTGTGGTGGCACTTCGACTGGCGTAACTGGCCTGAGCAAGGAGTGTGCAATATGTGCATCGTGTTATCCCAGCTAGCGACAAAAAATTGTTGGCAAGGATCTTGTAGACTAAAGTTACCTTCCAAAAACCTACCTTAGTAAAATATACATTCCTTGCACTTAGGCCTTGCAAATATGACATGTGATGTTTGGAGAAAGGAGATTTGAAAAGCCATGCCTCAGTAAGTGCCGTACGTGAATCCGATAGAACTACGGAACATAAGATGCTATCAGTTATCCAACCAAAGAAAGTAGAAATAAATAACTAAATAAAGGTTATATTCACGGCAGTGCGAAGCACGCCTGCAAAAGCATAATCATGATAATAGCAACACATATGGTCGATAATTGTACAAAAATGTCGTAAGTTAACCAGTAACATACTGGACCTACGTGTGTATGTGTATATGTATGACTGAGTTTCGGGAAGTTCATACTTCAGTCTGGACAAGCGTATGTGCATATGTTGTATTCGAACTGCCATTGGACACTGATGACGCCAATCCATATATATATATATATATATATATATATATATATATACACCAAATGAATTCGACGAGACTACTCATCCCGATTTTGTGCGACCAAATTATTGCAGGGATGCGGTACTGGGGCAAACCGAAAGTAAAACTACCAGGACATAAGAAGGTGAGTTTCTGATAAACTAATGTTGACTTCAGGTGTTGTGAATCCAAAACAAAGTTGATCGATGAGAATTACGTGGACTGATTAAAAGCGGGTTGCTAGGGTGAAGAAGAAAGCACGATTGCACGCGGGATAGAAGCACGATGCGTATGCTCTCATTCGATCTACTAATCCAGGCCAATAAGGCGGCGTATGTGGTACGTTTGCCTGCGTGATGAGTAACCTTGCATTTCAGAAGTAGACGTTGCTTGAGAGCACCGGTGTGGCTACGCCTCACGTGAATGTTGACGAGGTACCTACTTATCTGATGCCCTGCACCTCGATTGCTGGCTCCAGGAGACAGTTGATTGTTGCTGGTGGGGACGGGGTGCACCGTCCTCGTGACGATGCTAGGCTCACTGAGTGGTTCCATCCTGTGTGGAATGGGATCAGGGCCAGTCACCGCCATGTGTACGTCTAGTGTGCATGATTTCCCAGTTAGGCCGGATTGCTTCTGTTCTGCTTGTTGAAGGAGTGTGGGCCGGCTCCGTTGATGAAACGTGGCTCCCATTCACACGCCTCCCGGTCTTATTCCTTCGGGTTTACACCGGATATGGGGCGTGTGGTTGGAACTGTGGGTGGTGTAGCGCAAGCCACCCATGGTCCCTTTGTAGACACAGGCGTCCTGTGACTGTCCCCATGGAAGCTACAGTGACAGGCCGATCCGGATACGGATGCTGCCAGTCGATCCAGGTGTATGTGTAAGTGAACATGGTGTGTGAATTTGTTAATGTGACTGATTTCGTGATGTTGGCTGCGTTCGCCATCGAATGAAGCGATCAAATGAACTCTTCGATTAGGACGACCTTCTTAAGTAGGAAAAATCCTCAGAAAAGAGAAAAGGCTGTGACTTTATTTAGTGACGAATCACACCCGCCACGTTGCAGTGTTGTTAAGCAGACCTTTGTGGCTTATTATAAGGAGAACGCTTGTCAAACTAAAACCCATCACATTCTGGAACACTGCCGCCGGACTATTCGCTGGAACGGGATAAACCCGCATCACCCAGCTGCCAACACTGAAAGGTTTGTCGGATAGCCAGCCTGTTCGGCTATCCAGACAACGTCATAATACTCTGGCTGTTATATGCTCCAGTGTGCCTGCATCCGTGACAATCTCTGTAAACAAGCTGCTAGACGACCGGAAACAGTGGGACTCTGTGTCAGCATCATCCTTATTATACACGTTAGCTGCAGGCGAAAAGCACCTCACCCACAGTAACGCAATACAAAAAAAAGAGCAAAGATGCAATAGAGACACGACGGCTGAGTCACAAGCAATGGATGGATATCATTCCGGAATTCTAACAGCCGGCCATTGTGCTGCACAAAGAAGTATTATATGCTGCATATGAACTGAGATCGTGGTTGGAGGGGGAGGCTAAGCGAAAGGAGGAGAGACAAGGAAACTAAGGACACGAACGTCATTGTTGTCTGCTCCTAGACATGTCAAGAAGTGTATCCAGCCAAACGTGTTCATCGTCCTTCGGTCCTCAACCTAAGAGCCGAGGGCCGCCAACTGATGCCAAATTTGAAGTAAATGCTTCATTTCTCTTGTCCAAGTCGTCGCTTGGCCAACCCTCCTCTTCTTCCATCCGCACCCTCGGCGCGCAAAACGCACGTCTCGGAAGTCAGTGTGCTGACATGCGCAACATTTGGCCCAGCCATCGGAGCGTGGTGTGTTTTATATCAGTGCCCAGCCGTTCACTTCCCCTTCCTCTGCCATAAACAAGGCGTCCAACAAGCTGATTGTTCACACGGTGTTCCCACCAGATGTGAGCAAAACTGTGAAGGCTCCGGTGATCGAACGTAAGTTGCCTCTCTATGTCCGCTAATCAAATGGACCAGGTTTCACAACCGTACGGCAGGG
Source organism: Dicrocoelium dendriticum (assembly GCA_944474145.2). Lineage (NCBI taxonomy): Eukaryota > Metazoa > Platyhelminthes > Trematoda > Plagiorchiida > Dicrocoeliidae > Dicrocoelium > Dicrocoelium dendriticum. The sequence goes on along the minus strand of CALYDF020005272.1, from coordinate 2,969 downwards.
TCGAACGTACGGCTGCACTGTATACTCCACCATTCAAGGAGAGAGTGATGTTGCGCCGGGGCTATAGGTAGAAGAGGTTAGCAAAAACGTCTCGTGCTTTTGTTATGCGGTATGTGATTACGTCTTCAATTCTAACGGCGCTGATACAACTATCTAGATAGTTAAACTTTAAACGACTTCCGGCTGATCCCCCCAAAGTGTCAGCGCAGAGGACGGTCCCTTTCAATCTTGGAGGAAAACATTGCACTTTGTGGATGCAAAGCATAACTTGAAACGGTTGACAGGAACTGCTAATCTGTCCAGAACCGCTTGGCATTTCTGTGAGCTGTCACAAATGAGAATAATGTCATCTGCAGTTCCACAGCACCTAAGCCGTGCGCGGCGAATGCCGTTTGCGTGACTACACCAATGTCAAAGTTAAAGAGGTAAGGTGACAGCGAGCACCCTTGTCTTACGTCACTGGAGAGATTGATGAGCAGCGACAGCTTGCCGTATTCCTTCACTCTGCCCTAGCTATGCACGATGAGCGCTCGAATAATATATACATACTACTAGGGCACATATTTCCCTAGCAGCCAGTACCAAAGGGCACATCAATCCACCGGATCGAAGGCGCCTTCGATGTCGAGGAACACGAAACGGTAGGGCGGCAATACATGTGACGGTGCTCCAAAATTTGTGTATGTGAATACGTGGTCGATGCAGCCCCGACCTCGATGAACCTCGGCTTGCTCCTCAAGAAACGAGCGCCAGCCAGTCTGTGAAGGATGACAGGGACAGGCAATTTGGAGGCGATGGGGAACAAACTGATTCCTCCATGTTTGCCGCATACCGAACGCGCCTTCTTTGGAGATCGCGACATTAACGGAGTGGCTGCAGTCAGTCGGGACAGTTTCCTGCTCCCACAGTTACACTAATATTTCATGTAAAACATCAAGAAGAGCAGGTCCCCCGGATTTTGAGAGTGCTGGAGGAAGATCATCTGATCCCGCGGCTTTATTCAACTACAACATCCCGATCAAACTTTCGACTTCTAAGCGAGAGGGTGAAACCGAAGGGACAGCCCAGAGAGCAGGAAGATCACTGACCGATGAGGAAGCCAACAATTCCGGCCAATTACATTGTTCTTCAAAATGCTCAGCCCGACGCTCCAGGCGTTTTGACAAGTTGTGGATAGGCTGCCAACTCTCGTCATAAAAAGTTTCACTAACACCAGGACTTATGCTACATTTTTCCCCTATTAGACGGAACAACTTCCGATGGTTACCAAGCGCAGCGGCCACTTCCATATTTCTGACGCACGATGAGACAACCAGGATTCACAGTCTCTTTTCAGACTAGTATGGAGTTTTTACCCCAGATCTTTGCGAGTCTCGTTGAGTTCGCTTCCAGTCGGAATGTGCCGGCGAGCACCGATGAGTTCCAGAAACTGCGAAGAGACCCAATGTCTAGGTTGGCTAGTGGATTTCACGCATTCTGATGTACCTGCATCTAGTAAGGTCTGGTGAACATGCGACCAGCGACCTTCAACTGTATTCAGTGAGCGTTTGCTTAACCCGAACGCCAGCGTACTACGAAATGCATTCAGAACACCTGGCTTCACCAGTTGGGTGGTGCCTGTGCGCTCACAGGGTAGCCGAGGGCGTCAGCCAAAATGCACCCGCAGCTCAGCACATCCAAGTGCATTGTCTGTGTTCACACCTGTACACCAAATTCAACGACAGTTTTGGATGCAGCCACTGCTGCAATAACTGATCGCGATGTGCTCGATTTGCATCCATGGCTGGTTCGACGCTGATAGGCGTCATGTCACCTTCCAACGGGTGCTGTGTCGGGAGTTAGTGCTCACAAAAATAAGCAAGCATATTCACACAAATGAAGTAACCGCTCACTGATATCATTACGGGAGCCTAGACCTTGTTGGCCGCTCAGATGTAGCTGATCAGTGGACGTTTTCCCAACTTGAGCGTTCAGATCCTCAGGAAGTACCACAGTGTCCGTGCTATTTCTGTGACGAAATAGCTCGTTCAGTGTTATAATTGAGGGAACGCCGCCTCTTTTCTAATTGCGTAATTGCCTGATAAGATTGTCGCTGGCACGGTTGGAGCACGCCTACGATGACGACTTGTAACGCTGGCCAATCGAACGGAGTTGCGCTGACCTGATGACGCTAGCTTAGCCGGTGAGACGGAAAATTGAGCGAGCCCTCGGAACGGAAGCACACGAGAGGGGGGTACGATAGACGCGCTAACGACTTAGACGCGGAGGCTGACCAGCTAACGACTCGCACGCAATCACGTGACCCGACCGACTCCCAAGTAAGGCGAAGAGGAAAGAAAAGACAGGCGGTTCTCTATAGGCTTTTTTACGACGAACAAAGGGCGATTCACAGCCAATGCTATGGGTCATTAAGTAAGGGAAAAATTTCTACCATGACGATGTGGCAGTTTGTAAAAGGCCAATGTAAAAAGGTGCGTAGTTGGGCCGCGTCTCGGAGTGGCTGATCACTGCTACGTTGTGGGAAGGAATTGGACCCCGCTTCCCACAGCCATTCTGCCGGGCTTCTTGCGCGAATTTTCGGGGATTTTGACGGGCCCGCAACATTCGGTTGGTCATAGAAGCCATATTTAACCGAAACATTGCTACAGCTTGTGGAGGTTTAGGTAACGATGACAAACGGACACTAATTAGCCTCGCGCGACTTCAAAACTTTGAACGAGCAATCTAGTCGGATGGCACACATCCGGCTAATAATAACGATCCAATCAACCGGAGCAACTTCAAACGAGGGACTCAGGGCAACGTCAAAAACGGCATGACCAGCACTAGAAGCTGCGTCGCCAAAGGATAGCCGCAATGAGAAAGCACTGCTATAGCATTTCATGCAAAGTTGCATCAAAGGTCCAAAATTTTGCAAAGAATGTTCAAAATTTTGCAAACGGTATCCAAAACTTTGTCTAGAAAAAATG
>CALYDF020005271.1:0-14555 GCA_944474145.2 Dicrocoelium dendriticum | reverse complement strand
GGCGAGTCACATTCGCCACGTTGCAGTGTTGTTAAATGGTCTCCTGTTGTCTGACCTCTCTCGGGCTTCTGCGATCTAACTGTTCTTGTCACTGCCGACGCAACGCTTTGTTACCCTCACCTCAAGAAGTTTGCTGGTCGTAACTAATCGTTATTATCATGTCTCCTCTCATCCTTAACGTGTCCAATTCTGCCGATTCTCTCCGACAAAATTCATAGCTTACTATTACGCCTTTCTCTTTATGAGCCGACTTTCTAGTCTGGTCTGATCGACGTACCTTCCAACTTCTGTGACACTTATGATCAGGGGTCGGTAGACCCAATGGTCTGTTCATACCACGTCGGGAACATCGCTGACTTTTCCACTCATCAATGAAAACGTTTCCTTTTCTCATTTTGTTTGCATTCCTTTTTCCACTGTTCAGGCAACTCTCCGGGTCTGGCGCTACTCTAGCGGCGTCTGACCAGCCTCCTGCTTTCTGACTACTTCCTTACAATCCAAACGTTAACGATCTAGGCTTTGTTGTCCTGGTGCTCTGTCCCCGTTATCCTGAGACCGTTCCTCGGCATGCAACCGCCTTTTCATATAGCCACTTGCTTCCCAAAGTGCTTTTCTGATGACACTCATTACTTTATTCTCACCTTTCTTTGGAGGCCTAGCTTCAGCATGCTGACTTACCCGGGTTTGACTGCACGCTCTCCTGTTTTCTGACATCGCTCAGACTTCTGTGATCTAATGATCTAGACTCTGCCGACGAAAGTCTGTTACCCACACCGCAAGACCACCGCTGGTCATGACTGAACCTTATTATCATGTCCCCTTTTTTCCTTAACATGTCCATTTCTGTTGATGCTCTCTGTCAGCACTTAGACTTTACTAATACGACTCACCCTACGAGCTGACATTCTGGGCTCGTCTCAACGATCTCGTACCTTCCGACTTCCGTGACCCTAATGATCAGAAACCGGCAGCTCCAACAGTCTGCGCACAGCACCTGGAGCATATCGTTGGCTTTCTTTTTCTTTCTCTTCTCATCCATTGAGCCCTTTTTCACACTCTAGTCTGCATTATCTGGTTCTGTCTGTACGGCCTCCTGCCTTCTGACCTCTCTCGGACTTTTGAGTTCTAAATGATCTAGTCTCTGCAGACGCAATGCTCTGTCTCCCCCGCCTCCAGAGCACTGCTGCTCATGATTCATCACTAGTATATCCGCTTTTATCCTTAATATTTCTATCCTGTTGACGCTCTGTTAACTTTCTGACATTTATAATACGGCTTTCTCTCCATGCGCCGCTATCCTCCTCTCATCTCCATGGTCTCCTGCTTTCCGAATACTGAGCCCATACTTTTGAACCATCGACAGGCCCAAAGGTCTGTTCGCAACACCTCGAGATCTTTGTAGGCTCTTCCACTTCCCCTTAAGTGTCTCCTTCACGATTACACTTTCATTTTCGCGCTCTGTCTGCCTTCCTTTATCCATTGGACGGATAACACTTCGGGCCTGGCTCCACTCTAGCCTCGTCTGACCAGTCTCCTACTTTCTGACTGTTTAAAGAAATCAGAGACGCACGTGTTCTAGGCTGTGCAGTCACAACACACCCTGTCCCTCAGCCTGAGAGCTTCGTTTGATATGCTAACGGGCGTTTTATATAGCCTCTGTAGTCCCGCAAATTTTCTTTTCCCGTGACACTCACTACTGTTATCCCCACTTTAATCTGACTGCCTGGCTTCATCTTGCTGACTTATCCAGTCTCATCTAAACGCTCTTTTGCTTTCTGACCCCTCCCAGACGTCTAAGATCTAAATGATCTATGCTCAGCCGACGTACCGCTCTGTGACTCTCTTTTCATGAACAGTACTGGTCGTGATTTATCTTATTTATTCTACTCCCCTTACAAGCTTAACTTAGCCATTTCTGCTAACTGTTAACAATCTGGCAATAATAATATCGCTTTCTCTCTATGAGCCGACATTTTAGGCCCGTCTCAATTGTCTCCTCTCTGACTGCTGAGGCCTTATCAATGAGTCATCGACAGATCCAATGGTCTGTTCACAACACCTCGAGACCATTGTAGGCTTTTCCACTTCTCCCCAATAGTTACTTCACCTTTCAGACTTCATTCTTTCGTTTCGCGCCCTCTTTACATTCCTTTTTCAATTGCACGGCAACTTTTCGGGTTTGGCTCTAATCTATCCTCGTCTGCCCAGTCTCCTTTCTGATTGCTTCTAGACGTCCGAGACGATTTAGGCTCTGTAGTCCCAACACTCTTTGCCCCTCATCCTTTGTGCTTTGCTCGCCATACTATCTACCCATTCCGGCGCATCGCTCCGCCACACTTACCCTAATTACATCACTGGGCATTATTCATCCTTCTTGTTGCTAACAAAGATGAAGCATCACCAGATGAACGTCGGCAGCTTTTTCACTTCCCCTCAATAGAACCTCTTTTACCGACTCTCTGCTTACCATCATGTGCTTTCTGTTACATTCCTTCTTCATTCGACGCTGACTTACATGTTTGTCCTCACTGACTTATTGCATTACTACCAATTTAGGATTAAGGAAATACGCCTTTGTCGCTTCTTCTGAGTGATATTCCTTCCCATTATCTGCACATCTCGTTCTCCTCTCTCTGGTTTCCACCGATTGAGCAGGTGTCTATTTTAGGACCCCAAACATTCCTGCTTCATCTTCAAACTTTCATCTTTCATCATTCTTTCATTCAATCTTTCATTCTTACTGATCCGTGTTCTGCTCGATTCTCGTCGTATTTCGCCACATATGATATACGTGTATATGCGATATTTACATAACAATTACATGCATAGGGGTACAATAGTTCAGGCATCGTCGCAATTGATTGACTTCATTCCAAATACATTTCTTCCTTCTTCTGTTTGGCTGTCTCTGTTCATTTCCTTTTTCTCCCGAGTCTGTCACAGGCACGGCGACACGCACCCAAGGAATTGTCCTCCGTTTCGACAACAATAAAAGGCACACAGTTCCTTTACTTGGACATGAGTGGAAAATTATCAACTTTTTTACAACATACTAACCGGACAAATCATTCAATATCTTGCACTGATACAATTCTTCCGCGACATGAACCACTGAGTTCAATTTACCTAACAATACCTCTTCCACATATCTCGTGACTGGAGGACTTTCGACTACGGAAGGCACATTCTCCTGACAATGCAAAGCTTGAACAAGCGGTCATTCTAAGCTCTTCAATCCGCTTTGACCGCTCAAATGGCCTTGGTTTCCCCTATTTCTAATCAATTTCACCACATACCCCGGGGAATCTGCGATTCTTTCATCGGAACCTATCCTATCTTCCAAGGCTTTCACATATTTCAACGTATATTCTTCGAGGCTTCACGTGGCTCTGCAGATGATCAACACATCATTTCCAGAAAGAATGCTTAGTTCCTGACTTACAGATCTGGCACAGGAGGGGACCCGGGCACGCAATGGCCACTCACATAACGCATCAGTCAGCAGAAAAATGGGACGCAAGGTGACTGCGAATAACGGAGCAAAAAAGCGTTCAAAAAGAAACAGCCAATTACAACTTGCCATTCAACGGATTGGCGGCAGTGTTTCAGGACGTGGTGGGTTTTCGCCTGGTAAGCGTTCTCCCTATAAAAAGCCACAAATGTCCGTTTAACAACACTGCAACGTGGCGAATGTGACTCGCCACCGAATAAAGTCACAGCCCATAACTTCACACTGGCAGCTCAATTAGAATCATCATACTGGATAGCATGCTCGTCAATTATCTTCCAATGGATCACTCAGGATTCTCATTCTATCATTAGTCGAGGTATGACTGCGATATATGGCAGAGCGATTATGTCCAAACCAATGGATCCCTATCCCACTACAACCAAATCGTTGTTTCGCATGTTGACCATTGCACAGTTCCAAGCATGGACATATGCACAATTTTCTACTGTCACGACAGTTCCCATAAAATGTCTGTACAGCTGTACATACCTGATTATGCCTCAATTGGCGTGCCTCGCATAGTCGAGAATAAAATATTTATTTATTTAGTTACAATTGATGACTCAGAAAAATACTTTTTGGTGCCTTTTACTGATACCTCTTTTCAGTTAGGGTAACTTCATTTCTACCCTTCTAATTTTACTGTTTACTATTTGGGCCATACATGCGACGCACAGGCAGCAACTGACGCCACTTACTTAACCATGCTCCATCTTTGTGCATGGCTTTTCAGAACAGCATGCCCTTGACGCAACCTTACAACAAGGACAACAGCATGACTATAATCTATGGCGGCTACTTCAGCAGGCAATAAATGTTACCAACGGAATCACCACGGACGTTCACCGCCTACCCCGTCAGGCAAGTTATACAGGAACATGCTCCCATTTCCTGAAAGTGAGATTCCTCGCCGCTATCACGACAACCGATGCATTCATAAGCTGGTATGCTAATAAAAGAAAAGCACCAACAGCTATCCGTCTGCGTCTTGATGGGTACCCGGTGTTGAGGCGCACAGCTTCCCACAGACCCCTAGTAGCAGCAGCAGCAAACTCGGTACCAACACACTCCGACCAAACCGTCTGCCTTACTGCCTGGAGTAAGCTACTCACCTACACATGCCAACCTTCAGTCTTTCAACGACCCAGGAGCCAGCCCCTATCGGTGATCCGACGACCCCAACCGTGCTTTCCCAACTACCAACCTAGCGGTTCCACTAGTCTAAACCAAAAGTAGAGGAACTCGCGGTCGTCTGTTGACCGGCAGCACCATATTTACTCCCTCGCACACCACTCAAAATGGGCTTGCTTGTATCTACACGAACGCACAGGGCCTCATGTCTAACCTACCGGAGCTCCAATCCAGTCTTTGTCATCGCAAGCGGACCCAATAGCCATGACGGAAACGTGGCTCATCGGCGACAAAACCGGCGGTGAAATCCAACTTCCTCACAAATCTGTTCTCCGCTCTAACCACGCAACCCCAGGTGGCGGTGTCGCACGGTGCAATGACATCTCCCTCAATTGCACCGTGTTAACAAACACTGCCCTTCAGTCTCCCGACACCATGTGGTCCGCGGGCATACTAATCCACGAAAATGCTCCAGCTGCCTTAGTGTCAATTACCGCTTCCTATCAACTCTCCCGAGGAGGACGCACGGCTTCGGCACGACCTACACCTTGCGTTGTCCCACAAGTGCCCACACTTACGTATCGTGGGAGCATGCAACCTGCCCCGTCTATTTCACTCTGTCCCGTCTACTGACTTCGTTGCAGCAGGCTTCATTGATCTACTTAACACGGCCCCGTGGTACAACCACACGTACCAGCCGGCCAGGCTCAGATCCAACAACCAACTATCCCTGCTAGACCCCATTCTTACTAACGAAGAACTGATGGTTGAGCACGTTTAGTATGAGGCCCCTTCGGGTCTTAGTGACCACTGCGTCCTCCATTTCGATTTTATATGCTTCGCCGAAACACCCGTCAGCAAGAAAACTTATACTAAACGCTGGACTGATCGTGGAACTTTAAATCTCATCATTTCCGCTAACAGCTGGTCACCCGAGCTCTAATCGAGTGCCGAAAACGTGCGGTCAACCTTTTGCCTTACCCTACGTAAACTCCGCTCCATTAAGACGACCTGCAAACAAGTTTCCATATAAAAGCGAGGCTCAGCACTCATCCGAACTCGTACACGGAAGTGGATTGCCTCCAGGGACACTGCATGGAGAAACTATTGCTCCCATCCAAAGGCTACTCAGTGGGGATATTACCGATCCATCAGTAACCAATGCGTCCATCTTGTAGGAGAACATAAGAGTGAGCAACAGCGTCAACTTATACGTTACTCTTCAGTCTATCCAAACCTTGCATAATCACGTTAACTGTCTTCGACAAGTCAAACACGGTGCAACCCCACTGACCACCCCCACAGCGCTCACAAAGACAGAGAACGAAGCAGCAGAAGTCCTGTTTCAGCAGTACGCATCCGCATACTCCATTCCATCAAGGCATACAGAGATAATATTTTCTTCGGTATTGCCCCCAAATTCTCTGATGACTGTTCAGTTCACACCGGAGAAGGTCCTGCCGCAACGCAAAGCCCTGCGGATAACGGCCTCTCCTGGAGCTGATGGTTTCCACCCAAAGCTCTTGCGAGCGTGCGATGTAGCTTTATCTGTACCCCTAGCAGAGAAGTTCACCCACTTCTTCTCGCAAGGCAAAGTTCCCAATGATTGGAAACATGGGACTATTACAAAAACCAACAAAGGCGGTACTCGCAAAGGCCCGGCCAATTACTGACCGATAATCTCCTCTCTACGATCTCCAATTGATGGAATCGATTAACGCATACGCCTCAAGGCACCACATGGAGGCTCAGAAACTGCTCTCCGAGTGCCAGCAAGGCTTGCGGCGGTAAATTTCGTGCCTGAGTAACCTGCTACTTGACAGGGATAGCTGGACGACTGCTGCCGACGGTGGCCTGGAAACAAATGTTATATTCTTGGAGTTCGCCAACGCCTTCGACAAAGTGGACCACAACATTCTACTGCAGAAACGGTTGTCTTATGGCCTTTCACGGGCCTTGGTGGACGGGATCCGGAACTACCTTCAAAACCGTACCGTTCAAGTACACGTCGACGGGGCGTTGTCTCCACGCATCCTCGCCACAGGCGGTTCCACATGGGTTTGTTCTCGGACCGGATCTCTTCTTAGAGTTCATTGTTGACCTCACACCGCAAGTGGAGCCTTTGCTGCGGCTATATACGGATGACGCGAAGCTGCGGCGCACAATTAACCTTCCGGACGATGCCCACGCACTTCAGACGGACCTCGACCGTCCACCTCAGTGCCCCATAGAAAACAACGTACCATTTAACTCTTCGAAGGGTCGCGTCCTTCCTACCCGCTCTTCCGCTTTTTCCTCTATATTACTTGAGAGCGTCTCTACTCCAGATCCCTTCAGCTGAAAGAGACTTGGGTCTCAACACCCAGACAAGTCTTTCCGCATCCGCTTCCTGCCTGGAAAGCTGCAGATGCTGCTAACCGCATGGTGGGATTGCTGCAAAGAGCCTTCGGTCAAATTGACCCTAGCAATTTCCGCCTCCTCCTCAACGCTTTTCCTCGACCCCACTTGGAGTTCGTTATTCAGGATTGGAGCCCCGGGTGGTAGGAGGACCAACGTATACGCAAAGCATCACAACGTCAAGCAAGAAAACTGGCCCGTGGTCTTAAGCACTTAGATTATCCACAACGACTTGACTGCCTGGACCGTTACTCGTTTAAGTCCCGACGTCTCCGGGAAGGTCTGATCCTTGTGTTTATGAACTTATCCAACCCCCGGCATCCCTGTCATCACCTACTCACACTGCACCAATCGTGCTCCCACTTAGGTGGCCAGCCACTAAGGCGCACACATAACCACAGTCGGCTGAGCTGCAGACGACATTACAGCGCTTTGCGAATCTGCCGACCGTGGTATACTCTGCCTGCTGATTTAGCCTTGGCACGCACTGCAGCGGATTTTGAGACCCGCCTGGACTGCCTGGCCGAGCTACACCGTGCATTGCCCTGATATAACTACCTTCTACTCGCAGAAATTTCTCTCGTCTTTCTTCCACCTAGCTCATTCCATTGCGGTTTCAGTGGGCGTGGTGGGATGTCGTGATTTGAGCCGGCGTGCATGCTGGTTAATGCTGCATAAGCCCGATGAAGACGTGTCGAACACGCAAGTCTAACCCGCTATAAGTTTGCTTGGCCCTTCCCCAGATGCGACTCTAACCATTTTACCCTATGGGTCATGTAAAGCCCGAGCTTTTATGCCCATTACATTCAATGTTCCAATCTTCCAAATGGCCCTAGCTCCGTACTTTATTACACCATGAAACTCATTTACCCAGATTCGTACAAACAGTTTAATGGGTTTCGTTTCCCTATCCCGCCTTTCCGAGTGACTACTCCTCAGCCTTGGTTTACTCAGCTGGTGTCCATTTTTGTCACATGTCGATAGGTCTGACAGTTTTAAATTTTACTGCTTTGTCTCAGCGCTTCCTCCGCAGTGGTTCCATGACCTCAACGACACCTTGGAGCTTCTCGAATGTCCACTAGCTTGCATCCGTCGTCCTAAAGCGATTCGACATATCAGACCATGCTCGCACTACGCAGCTCGTCAAAACCGAACTAGGCGATGGAAAGCCATCTCAAATGCTACACAAGATGCGGTTTCTAGCCAAGCCTCTGTTGGCGGCCATTTTCCTTAAAGCGACCTGATTTTGTCGCCTGCCATGTGACATACGTAACACTCTGTTTACAAATGATGCGCCCCTTTCTTAATTCGCCGACATGGCCGACGTATTTGGGAACCCAACGCAAAACTATCCCAGGTTTTGCGTACTTCAGTACTGAGGTAGCAAAACCAAGAGCGCAATAGCGACACTTATCAACCTACTAGAAAACCTTACACAGTCCGGATCCAAACATTGGAATCCTTCCAGTAGTCGCAGTTGTCTTAGGGCATTTTCAAACCTTCCCCTAGGTCATACTGTTCTTGGTACCACAGTCGATTTGGTCATCAGGCCAGTTCATGTCTCTTGCCCTGTCCCTTCGTGCGCAACACGCAGAAAAACGTGCCGGCCAGCACTTAGAGGAGCCGGACGTTGCTGGTTGCCGCAGTCGCCTTTTCTTCGTCACTAATCGCTGTATGTGAGTAAGTTAGCCCGTGGCCACCGGCGCAGCACTAAGCATTATCCAACCTTATTCTTACTATGTTGTTAAAGTGGTGACTGGTTCATTGCGCGGAGAACCGCACCAACATCTGCGGGTATAGTCAACGCTCATGCACACGTAAGTTAAACCTACGACGTTATTTTAAATGAATCTTCTCGTCGCAGATGTCCAGACGTCAGTACTTGGCCTTGCGTTGCTGCAACTCGTTGATTTCCTTGTTGACGCGAATTAACGCTGTCATATCGATCGTCAAACAAACCTGGCAGTTATAGGTACTTTGTCGGATACTGAGTCGATCAGTCCTGTATACGCCAACCAGCCTAGCTCACCTATCGGTCAGGTACCTAATACGACGTTCATGCATGTCTTTTTTCAATGGCGTCGTTTCCATCCTCCGCTGATGCTGCAAAACATCACATCGTTACCAAAGGTCCGCCTGTTTTCGCCAAGGCAACGTGTAGGTCCAGTGACCGGCTAAATGTTTCTCGTACAGGAGTTGATACATGCATTGTCTAAGCATAGATCGCCCGTCTAGAACTCTTGGGTATCGCCGCTCCATATGTTGCCGAAAAGTCAAGAAACTGGCGTCCATGAGGTGAGTGCCACGCATACCATAAGTTTACCGTTTCCGGCCGCTATCCCATTCCCCACATTCAGGACATCATGGCTAGCGTGCGCGGCACCAGTGTGCTCTCGAAAATTGACCTGGTTCACGCTTATCACTAGGTTCCGGTTGCCGCAAAAGACATACAGAAGACTGCTGGAACCACGCCGCCTGGTATCTTCGGATTTTGCGTATGTCCTTTGGTCAACGCCATGCATCCCAGACGTTACGATGATTTATCGATTACATCACTAGAAGAATAGATTTCGTCTATTCATTCATCAACGATATCCTAGTTGCAAGCGCTTCTAAAATAAAACGCGCAGCACATCACACGATTCTTTTTGATTGACTTGCCTCTAGTAGCATCACTGTCAAAGCTGACAAATGCGTCGAATTTCATGGCCACCATATTAATCAGTATGGCTCACAAGCTCTAGACGATAAAGTACGCGCCATCAGGGATTTTCCGGTCCTGGCTACATTAGCCGCCGTTCGCCGTTTAAACGGCATACTCAAATAGTGCCGAAGTTTTCTTCCACCCCGTGCCACTTTGCTTAGCCCACTAAGCGACCTACTTCGTGGAAGCGAAACCGTCAGGTTGAACGGAGTGCTGTTGCTGCCGAAGCGTCCAAGGTCAGCAAAGAAACCTTATCCAAAGGCGTTATGCTTCATCATTTGGCTCTAAACGCTCCGCTTAGTGTTGCCATTGACGCATCGGACATCGCCATCTGCGTCGTCCTACGGCAACATATAAATGGTAGCTGGAAACCTTCTGGTTTCTGCACTAGAAGCCTAAAACCTGCCGAGGTCAAGTACAGCACGTTCAGTTGCGAACTGCTGGCCGTTTAATTTACTGTTCCATATTTCCGACACGGTCCTGAAGGTAACACCTACATTATCTTCACCGAGCACAAAAGGTTTATCTACGCATTCCGAAAGCAATCAGCTTAACATTCACTACGTGTGGTTCGCCAGCAGAATTTCATTACCCAATTCTCGACTGATATTCGACCCATTACTGGGCAACGAGAGGTTGTCGCAGGTGCGCTTTCAAGAGTAGCTAGGATTGGCCATACCGGGCGAGCCATCGATTTGTCTGCTATCGCTGCATGATTTTTCTTTGAAGATACTCCCATGCCCTTTGCCGTCATCTGCTTGTACAACTTTACGTGACACATCTACCGGATGAACTCGACTCGTCCTTCCAGCAAGTTTTGCTGTATCGTTTTTGACACCTTCCATCCTATCGCTCATCCACGTAGTAATGGTACTGCTTAGCTTGTCTCCGCGAGATAAGTTTGGCCAAGGATGCATTGCAATCTTACGCGCTTAGAATGCAGCGGTCTCACTTGTCAGCAAGTCAAGGTTCAGCAGCATGTTTTCGCTACGCTTGGTAGCCTTCCGCCTTTTACAGCGCGATTGGCCCACATTCATCTCGACATGGTGGGACCTTTGGCCCTGTCCAAAAGTATTGTTTATATTTTGACCGTGATCGATATTTGCGCCCGTTGGCCCGAAGTCGTTTCCATCCCTGACGTAGCTTTAAATGGCATAAAGCTCGCCTTTGTCGAGCGCTGGGTCGCTTCACATGACTGGCTAGCCAAAATGACGGCAGACCGCAGTCAGCATTTCGAAACTTCGAGCTGTACTGACCTTTCTACACTCATTAAACGCAGAGGCCTTCGCTAGACGGCCTAGCATCCGCAGGCGCAATGCACGGTGGAAGGTTTCCACCGAGGGCCGAAAGCCAAACAGCGTAGCCAACGCGGTGCTTCATATGATCCTCCTTGGGATCCAAACCACCTTAAAGGCGGAGCTACTTGCAGCTAGCGCCGAGTTAGTATATAGACAACCACTGCGTTTACCTAGTTATCTCTTGGTTCTAGAATTATACGTTACGACGCAAACTATGCCCGTAAGCTAGCCACGAGCGTGCGTCAATACAAGCTTACCGATGTTAGCAAACAACGACGTATATCGTTTGTTCTACAAGAACTGCAGCATCGTCCTTTCGTTTTGCTCCTCATTGATGGTCTACGTAAACTACTGGCGTGACATTACGAAGGTCTTCCGAAGTTTTGCAGCGTAAGGACTGAGTCTTTATCATCCACCGTGACAGTAAAAGAGAAGGCGTTGCGACTGACCATCATAATTTTGCCCAACTGGAACCTGAGCACAATAAAGACCCTTGCTCACCTTCTGACGAATCAACCCAGTTTATGCTAGAGGATTTAGCTGAATCCAACATCCCTGGTCTCAAGCGCCACCTTCCCAGCAAACCAACCGCCAAGTATTTAGCATCTCCTCTAACTTTGCGATCTGATAGGACGTAAAAGACGACGACTTCCTCTGCTCCGCACAAGTCGACTATGTTGGGTCGGCCCGTTCACTGGTCAGCGAGGTTAAGGGATAAGTATTCCTTCTATTTTTCCAGCTAACATTTCCAGTTTTGGCAAGAATGCATAAACATGGGAAAATGCTGCAGACGTTTTTAAAAACGCCAAGGAAACCGACAAAATTGTTGAAAGCCCTAGAAGAATACAAAATGTTTTGAAAAATGAAAAAGGAAGTAGGGTTGTCGAACGATAAAAGGTGTGGCAGGTTTCTTGACGTTAACTTCTTCCGCTAAGTGTCAGTCCTACGTTTGCCCTCGCTACCGCTGGCACTGCTCTTGTTTCGATAACCTTCTAAGTAGGAACCGAAGAACATGACGTGCCTAAAGGGAACAGTTGATCTTCACAAACTTGCGAACGCTGGACGCCTACGGACTTCCCCGTATTGTGCTTATTGGCACCTTTAAGGAGGACACCGGCGGGAGCCTTCTAAGCGCCGATCGGTTGCGCCTCCCTTAGCAGCTGCATCGGATTTCCCTACCTGGTCTCACAGGCTGGCCGGCGGCGGACAGTCCTCACGTAGATGGAAGGGTCACGCATGGTTTCCCTACTGGAAAGGGGCCTGTAAGGATCTGGATCTTCCTAATTAGAATTGTAAACTATGCTAAACATATTAACTTATAGTCTTATTAGGTAATAAGAAATTAAGCTGTTTGTCTGTAGGTACGTTGTTTCGTTTATTTGTAACAAACACGATAACCGCCTATGGCGCGCGCGACTTGATTACCAACGACACTCCGTCCACCCCTCCATACCCATCTATATTCTCTCTAGCTGGCTTTCTCCTGGTGCCTATTTTTAGCCTTAGCTCGCCCTTCCGTTCAATAAACGTTGCACCTAGCTTTTGTACGTTTTATCTATTGCTTTTGGTTGGCCGTCTAGTCTTGTACCCAATATACAGCGCTCGACCATCGCTCTATGAGTCCCTTAATGAACATTTGGTCCTCCCGCACTTATGCACCTACATTTAAGACTGCTATTTACGTACACTCTCCCATTTGCATGATACAAACACCTAGTACTTAGCATTCTATGAATACTTACGCATTCGGCTTCACGTTTAACCACTAGTTACTCGTTTAAATTTAACTTTTACATTTTTCACCAATTCGTGAAATAACTATTTAACACTTCAGTCATTTGCTTTTTGAAGTTCTATTAAGAATAGTATTTACATTCCACAAAAATACACAGCGGAACGGAATGCTGCACCCGTGAACGAGGTCCGTTTTGTTTCACTCTCCATTTGTTCATGCGTTTAAAGGCGCTTGGTATCTCTAGCGTATATTTTATCAAGCTTTTCACTTAATCTTTTTCGTTAAACTTCCAGTTTTTCAGCCGTTATCTTTTCTTTCCTAGCACCTCTTCCTTTGGATATGGTCAATGAACGTCGTCTTAACGTTTCTATCAAGGTTGTGAGACCATTAGGGCAAACTGTGACCAAATCTATCAGCGGGAACTTATCTGGCACAATTACACCATGCACCGTTACCTTAACGGCCATCTTTTCTCTGTGTTCCCAAGTGGCCGCGATTCATAACGACGTGGTGAAACTCAAAATGGTCCTCAACACAATGGAACCTTCTACTAATAGACGGGCAGCCACGGCGCCTATGATGCACCCCAGGGACTGTTTGGAGGTCAAACAAGCGCAGTTGGCTGGAAGGTATCTTAAAAAGATTTGCACCGAAGTGCTGAATTGGCTAAATGGACTTAAATAAATAAATAAATAAAGTTTTTATTCTCGACAAGGCGAGGCATCGCATAAATAAAGAAGTTACGTGTAGTGATTGCTATCCATTCTGCTGCAACGGGGATCGTTCAGCTCCTTATGTTACGGACAACTTGACTTCGAGGTCAAACGGTAGCTGCTATTGCGTCTTCAACTATCCGACCGAACTAGCCTGAATACCCACCAAAACGAGACAAGCTATCTGCGCCTCTTGTTTAGAGTATCGTTTTAGTGCCAAGTCAACATTGTTCACTGTTGTCCTGCGTGCATCATTTCCGCCCTAGCCTCTGACATCTCCTTTGCTCACTTACAAAAAGGGGCTTGACTCCACTCAGGCTTATACCCGGTGTTTTGGGTGCACGCGATTCCCTTCCCTCATGGACTGTGCGCGCTCCCATGGATGTCTCAGGCACCACCATTGTCCAGTGAGGGCGCGTGGCGCACTGTGCACAGCCTGCGCACCGTTTAGTAAAGTCTCAATTGTCGTCCATTTGAGTTGGACCACGCTAGTCTCACGCAAGTCTCACAGTTTTCCTACCCAGCTCCGAAAGTGTGAGTATTCTGCGTGTGACTGTTTTCAGTCGCTACGCTATACCGAATTCTATTGGCTGGTAGCCTCTGCCCACGCAGTGGAACGTGGATGCTACGTGGATGATTATCGGATGATAGCCTTTGCGTTAAGAATGATAGCTTCTGAACTAAGAATGATAGCTCCTGAAATAAGAATGATAGCTTTTGAAATAAGGATGTTAGTGTTTGCGTTAAGGATGTAAGAGATTGCGTTAAGGACGTTAGCAAGTGAGAAATGGTATAGAATTGGAAGGGCAGCTACCAAGGTTAGTGGTTTCCCACATCTTTTGCCGAGGGGTCAGGTGGATTTTAATCAAGTGTAGAAAAGTACATTCCAGAACGTTCGAAATCGATGCGACAATCGTTAATAATCAATTAATCGCTAAAATAGTTAATTTCAAAGGCAATTCTCTCTTTCGCCTGGACACTGCCACCCAAGAGCGTCTAACTGACGCTCGAAATCCTCTACCTTAGGCTCACTAACCACGTGCGCAGGAAACGAGTTTCAACGTCC
>CALYDF020005270.1:0-14406 GCA_944474145.2 Dicrocoelium dendriticum | reverse complement strand
CTTTTTATTTTTGTGTCAGCGCAACTTCACACTTAAGCTGATTTAATCATTAATTATTTTGACAACAGATATATCATGGCTTGCTTGAGAAAATGTTCCATTGATTCTACGCAGTAGTTTTTGGTTGGTGTTCTTTCAAATATGGGGAGTGAAAAGCAGCGTTTTCGGAATATTTTGCTTTTCACCATCGCAAAGGTAAAAATTATTTTGAAGCAGTAAGATTATGGGATGTGTATACAGAAGATGTGTTGACAGAGCGATAGTGCCAAAAAAGGTTTGAAAAAATCCGATCCCACATTTTTGAGGTTGAACGTTCACCACGTTCTGGAAGGCCACTTGAACCTGATGAAGATACAATAAAGGAATTAATTGATGCAAACCGGTGAACAACAATTCGCAAGATCACTGCGAAATAAAGTTAGCAAATTCGACCGTTCGTGCTCATTTACAACACCTAGGTTTAATCTCAAAGCTTGACATTGGGGTTCTTCATGTTCTTACGGAAAGAAATTTTGGGCCGTTGCGTTGACGTCCGTGATTTGTTTGCAAACGTCAAGGAACTCATCCATTTTTGGAACGCATCACTGAGGACAATAAATGGGTTGTCTAATCAATGTTAAAAACGAAGTCATGGAGTAAAAAGAAGAACCGACTCAACTCCCTTCGAAAGCCGAGATTCATCATAAAAGTGATGCTATCTGTTTTGGAGGATTTCAAAGGAAACGTTTTATTGAGCTTCTGCCGAACTACACAACGAGCGATTCTGAAGTGTACTGCCATCAGCTGGACAAATTACCTGATACAGTTGAACAGAAAAGGCCAGACTTGATCAATAGAAGGTATAATCTTCCATCAAGCTAATACGAGACCTCATACAAGCTTGGTAATTCGCCCAAAAGAGTTTACAGCTTGGATGGGATATACTGCCACGCCCACCACATTCTCCTGATCTGGTTCCCGTCACTACCAACAAATTAGACGCTAAAACGTTTACTTCAATTAAGGAGGTCAAACATCATCTGGATCAGTTTTCACCAGCAAAGTGAAACATGTTTATGGGCGTGGAATCATGCTGACGCCAGAAAACTGGGAAAAGATATTGGATCATAATGGACAACATATATTTCAACAAAACATTTATTCACGACAAGCAAATCGTCCTACAATTTGATAACAAAATCAAATAAGTTTCCGAACAACCAGATAGATGGAAACTCGGTGTTACCATTCCGGAAGCAATGCAGAGTACGAAATGTTTCCATCTAATTTGATATCATCTTGTGGAGATAGTATGCCTCGAAGCTGGGACCATAAGAATTCTAGCCAACACCTATAGAACTTTGGCTACCGACTCACGGCGAACAAACTTCGCACAACAGTTACTGACAAATTGGAAGGTCATTTTCAATTACACGTTGGATGACTCCAAGTAGACAGTGTTTCGCAGTAAAGTGAAGCTTGTTAAACTAGATTACTAGAACCGTGGAAGGAGCGGATGGCAATTGGGTGTTGACCACCTGAAAACACACAGAGCACTGATTTTAACTGGTCCATTAAAACCCCACCAAATTGTTAATCCATCGAACCACACGAATTGCAACTGGTTATTCTTTGTACCCCCTCCGAATGCGTTTGCGTAATTTTCTGCAGTGAAGTAAATAAGTCATCAACAGATAAAGCGTAGATCTAATTCAGTGGAAGTGGATTCAAATACGTTGGAAAAGCGTCATTCTCAATTAAGTGGTGCGATGTGCGGATTCAAAAGTAATCACTGAGCTAATCGATAACAAAAAATTCTTATTCTACAAGTATCCCATTAACCAATCCGACGTATTACTGCCGAATTGATCCCCAAATCTAATTTTGATTAGTCGGCATGGAACAAAGGAGAAGTATATGCTAAACGGTTGACAGGATTCCTGAGAACAGACTTCTAGATACGAGGACATAATTGTCAAACCTGATGTACTAATGGTGAATAATAACTTTGGATAATTTTAATGTTTGAGAGGAACGAAGTGAAAACCTGCTGATCAAAATATTTAAGTATATAGTTGCATACCGGTCATTGTTAATAGTACTGAGGAGACAATACGAAATACATGCAGCTACTGGTTTTCGTCTTCTAATCGTGCTTTTCAAAGTGCTGAAGGGAACTAACTGCTTTAAACAGAATATGACAAATGGAAGGAAAATGGTTATCTGTATGCCAGCTGGTAATGCTTCTGCAGTCCACACGTATTGGCGTGTCTGTGAGTTATGCTTACCCTCTTCAGAATGGCTTGACGAAGTGAATGTACGGTACGTAGGATGTTTCATTCATATCTGTTATCAATACGCTTACGTCTTGGTCCCCTCCACAAATAACAAATTGCTCATTTTAATTTAGTCACATTGTTTTTACCTATTGTCTCATCATACACTTTGAAAGTGGTAACGAGTCGCATGCTCTTTTTTAATAGGGAGGCTGTTCCAGATCACTGTGTATCCGTTTAGGTAAAATTTGCTTTGAACATTCGTATTCGTTCTGCACGCCGGGTTTTTTCTTGGTATTCCTAGTTGCGTGAATATTGATAGTTGGTGCGAAAACGCGGTATGGATCAGATCAACTAGGAGTGGTAATACAAGTTACATGCGTCTTTGCCGCAGTGGTTCCAGTCGTAAATCTTACAACGCTCAGATTATTTACGTTTAGACGATGAGTGGGAGTTTCCGTATGATTTCTGCACGTTTTCTAAGCTCATTTGGGTGTGTTTCTTGCTGCCTGTGAAAATAATCGAGCAGTACCCTAGCCACATTTTATTATCTTAAAGAAAACTCCGAGATCAAGGCGGGACTAATGTTGGCTTTTGTGTTTCCTTTTCACAACAACGAATGGACTGAACACTTCAGGTGTGAGATAAAGCTAGCATACAAAAATAACTGATGATGATGAGTTGCTCAAACGGTAACAATCACTACGAATGGCAGATATAAAAGTGTAACATCAGGTTAATTGAAAATAGCCTAGACATTATTTGCCTAGATAAGAATTGCTTTGTGTCCCTGCATTTGGATCCCGAAAAATAACGACTCAATGAAACAATGCATTTATCTCGGAGAAAATAATAAACGCTTAGTACTTTCTATGGGCAAACAATGAAATGAAACATGACTGTAACCAGAAAGTACTAACGCGAAGTGGTGCTTACCGTAAGTTTTTTGTTTACAATGTCCTGTGTCAAAGTAACCTTGGACAAATCATATGATGCATCATCAAGTGGCGTTTTAAATCCAGTACATCAAATCTACAGAGGTGTAAAACTGACAAACCTGTTTCTTCATTGAGACTTGGCATTCAAAGCAGAACTCTATCAGTTAGCACTTGGATCTAAAAATCACCTACGAAAATCCGCCAAACGGGCCACTGACGTCGTGCCGATGATGATGCATAGTCCCCCAAAGAAACATCGTCAAATAATGGTTTAGCTTAGAGAACAACCCAGCATCCACACTTCTTCGAGTCATTATCGTTTGCAAATCCTGTTACCTGGAGAGTTTATGCATTTTATGTAGTTGTGTATCATACTACGTGCATGGTCCCCGAAGGAAAGCTTCTGTTCTCTTGTGAAAGACAAAATCATCTTTTAGGTAACGTGTATCACTTATTCTAATGTGCACGTATCACCGTGAAGATACAGGACAGTTAATAAACGATGCCGAAGACAATTATTCGATTCGTAAAAGATCCTAGTTCATTGATTCAGCATTTCCTTGAGTAGTAAACATTGAGTTAGCACAAATAACACACGTACACAGATCCATATTTGGGGAACACGAGTACAACTACCCAACTCATCTGGTAGGCAATGAACTGCGCCGCTGGATCATTGCAATCACCTACGGCCGTGTTTAAAAGTTAATCGATATCTCCCTTCTATTTGCAAGCTTCACTGAAATCAAATTTCTTTTAATAAATCTTCTTGCTTAAAAGGGAGTTCCATTTATCTGCTGGCATATGCGTTGGCAAAGGTAAAATCGTGGTTCCACAAAATAAATGGATGCAGATGTCTTATTAGTATAGTGATATTCACGTTGTTGTATTAGAAATAAACCACACTACTACGCCTTGATTTTGACCATACATGAGGTGGTATGGCTCAATGAATTCAGAATAAAATATTTATTGAAAGCTGAGGGGTATGAGAAGATACAACCCACGTCCTTTGAACGCTGGAGACTTGCTGTAGCAGTGTTTGATTCAAACAAACCCATAAAGTTCAATGTTCTGTACCGATCGCCCAAGTGTACAATGAGACCGTAATTTTAGTCAGACAAGTCAGGAGAATTCCAAGGCTGCTACGAGTTCGTTTACACGCTGAAGTAAAATTTGCTGGAAATTCATTAACTTATAAAAGTATCTGTGAAACTCATTGAAATTCATCATGTGATGAAGCGGAACAAGCCCGGAAACCATTCTAACTGGCACCTCATTCTGAAGTTAAAGGGGTTGGCGGCAAGCGGAGGGGGGCAAAAGGATTGCGCAAATTGGAGTAATGATTTTTGTTTCTGGAACGCTTCAGTTGCGCAGCGATTTTTATTTTTGATTAGACTTCGGGTGCGACTGAACTGTTTTTATGATTGAGTTAGATTTAATGACGAACCATTGATTTCATAATTTATGTAGACAAAAAAAGCAAGGACGGAGGGAACAATATGGACTTAACGGTAAATCTTGGTTCCGTGGCCAATTTATTATCAGCAGCGGTACGGAGTTCTACCATTAATTTGCGGTGACGTCAATGCTGCGATTTTTAGATTTTCCTGTTAAACACAATCGGATCAAGAAAATAGAACACCTATAAAATTTGTTCAAAGGATTTGCCCATGTTTCTCGATATGCATAATAGTCAGCCCTAATAACCTTGATTCGATGGGTATTTGTTTTGTTTGGAACAGTAAAATATAGGACCGTACTGAACGAACTTAGGGTGCGTCAAAAAGTACTTTTATTTCAAGGTGGATGCAAATGACGATTTCGCGCACGCGCTAAAATAGTGCCAGTAAGTAGCAGTATAGAAGTACCATAGACGGACTAAGAGCAGAAGGACTACACTTGGGAGCCGCAGATAAATATACACCTAATTTGATACATAAACAACGTGCGCCATACAGCCTCCAAGTGAAACTGCACAGGTTGGTAGAAATCACCGTGGTCAGAACTGATCCATCTTGGGTTCTTCCAAAAGGACTAAACCTGATTATCTCTGTGGTTAGATGTTAGCGATCCTTTGGAACGTTAATTGTGGTTTCAAAATCTAGTAGTGCTACAGAATTTCTCATTTTTTACTATTCGTGTCTAAATATTCCTGTACAGCAAATCATTTAATAAGTTGCGTTTTTTCCTTATTGTTTAGAAATGACGAGGCACCCGTTTAACTTCGTAATGGCATGACGTTTACTAATACCGCGGTGTAATTAAATAGGTAAAGTGTAGTAGCCAAACTTCATGGTCGTTCAGAAATAGATATTTCTATCAATCGAGTGAAGTCTTTTCGATTGCAAGACTATTTATCTTGTGTTGTGCACATGGCAATTTGTTTTTCAATTCACAAACAGACAGTTCGTATACATAGAAATGACTACTTCTCAACAAGGCCGTGTTGAAAGAATTGCGTCAAATGTTCATCTATTTTCTAAGTAACAGTGACATACGCATTCTGGCGTACATTATTTAATCTGGGAGGGTTGTGCGTACGTATAGATAACAGCTTCCTTAACGGTTTCTGCAATAAAGTGGACACGTGAAAGTCCTAGTGGTGTCACAAAGTATTGCAAAATGGTCAGAAGTTCTGGGGAAACTGAAATGTAAACAAGCACTCTTTCCGCAAAACATACATTGCCTCTTTAGAATCCGGGTTATTCCGACTACAATTATAACAGGAGGAAATCCTAGTTGGATGGTCTTTTGTGATTCTCGCTTTGTGAATAGATTGCGACACGTACAATGGAACAATGGATTTATGCGGGTATAAAAGCTAAAGCTTGACAAATCCCGTAGGGTGATCAGTGCGAAAATCATAGAAGTGTGAAAAATTCAATGGAAACCAATTCAGTAAAATCGTTTAACAACGAGTCACTACAAGCTTGTGGACTCACCGAGTTTGAAGTGTCAAAATAATAATCCACTATAACTCCGGAGGGGATCATGAGGAATGGAGTATTTGGTTAAAAGAGTCACCGCTCCTTGAAATTCGCATGGGGCAAAGTGTTTGAGTTTGAAGCGTCAAAATATAAATCCACTGTTGAAATTTGTTTGGGGGAAAATTATTTTTAAAGTATGGATTTTGGATCACTCAAAATTAGACTGTACTATGGGAGATAGTGCAATGAAGTGAGTGCACTATCAACTCGATATTTGAACTCGATCAGGTTGGGTGCATTGACTACAGATTCTGGGAGAGCATTCCAGGCTTGGCAAACACGCAGGGAAAAGAAATTCCGTCGACATTCCAAACGGCTGTACTGCACTGCCAGCCTCAGATGATGGCCTCTCAGATCGTTGTTGTTACTGAGCTCCAGCAGATGGCGGCAGGTATGATTGGGGTCTGTCAGAATCCGATAAGCCAAAATCAAATCTCCCCGTAGTCGTCGATATTGACCACTAAATATCCCGAGCAATCTCAGTCTGTCTTCGTAGCGTAACTGGCCTAAGCCTTTCACGTTCTTCGTTGCGCGTCGTTGAGGTTTCTCTAAATCAGAGAGGTCTTTCCTCAGCCACGGCTGCCAGACTTGTATCGCATACTCCACGTGTGGTCGTATGTATGCACTTAGAAGTTGGTGAAAACAGATGGATCGAAGCGTCCAAATGTGCGCCAGAGAAGGCCCAAATTTCGAATGTTCAATGTAGAACACGATTTGCATGGAACAGCGGTCGTGACCCAGTAGTCGAAAACGCAAAGGTTTCGGCTATTATTCAAATGGCCCTGGGTTCCAATTGAGGAGATTAAAGAAAGTCAAAACGCGTTGCGGTGTGCATCGTTCGCAAGTGCAAATCCTTTCGCACCTGTGAAGGCTGTTCATAGGCTTACATAATAGTTCATTGGTTGAAGTAAATCGCTCCATGAGGTTTTACGTATTTGCAAATTCTTCTTCCTGCAGTAGTTGTGTGTTGTGGCTATAGTGGACAACTTAGGCCTTCCATCTATTCGGGATTAGGTCCGGAATGTGGTCTTGTTATGCTGCGTCTGGAATCGCCATTTGCATTTCCTACTTCGTACTAAGGAGACCATGCTGCTCCAAAGCGTAGCCTTAGTATATGTTACAGCAGCAACCTGGGTGTTAAAACTGACAAAAAATGTTAAGACGATATATGCGGATCCTGGACTAAAAAAGCTCCAGGTAGTTGAGTTTAATTACCGCAATGTTTTGTGGTGTTCGTTGATCAGGTTCCCTTTTTGGAGTTGTCTGCGTAGCAGCCGTTCACGTACAGCAACATTACATGATCACTAAGGACTAGAGGAATGTCGGTGATCATCCTCTGGATAATAAGCTCTCCATTAATAAATACCATGGCCAGTATGGATGGACGGCTTACTTCCCTGATTCAGATGAGATGAATGACCTATCCATAACGCGGCAACTTAGAGACTTCTTGCAGAACTACCGCAAATCGTTCTCCTGAGGTGAAGCTGGAGTCCAGAGCATATATATTGTTGATGTACTTCCTGTTTATCACCAGCCTCAACACAGTCACCAAGCCTTAGTCACTTTCAAGTTAAGAAGACAGGGCTGGAAAAAATGATGACGAGGCAAACGTATACTCCTCTGAGTCCGACACCAAATGAAGTAGGGTACTTCGGTTACCGAATCTTGTGTTGGTTCGCACCGGAGGGCGTTGCGATAACATAAAGCTACCCTGACACCTTTGTTGGTTAGATCATTCCGGACGACGGATATATCAGCTGCTGCGATCTTGGGGTCTGGTTCTCGCAAAACAACCATGCCTCAGTGATGGCGACGATATCCCAAAATTTTGTTGTCAAGTCAAAGTTGCACTTCAGCTAATTTGCTTCGCAACTCTTAAGTGGTTTTGTACATAAAAGAGAGCTTCTCAGAATCCAGAAAGGTTTTTGATGTGTGAATGTACGCCGACCAAAGAAGGCTCAGCGGTTAAACGTTCTGTAACTCCGTAGCCCATGCGCAAGTTGGAATGTAAAATGTGATGGTGCGGACTCGTAAAAGCGACAACTAATTTCCTTGGTATTGTGATGAGAAGCCTGTAGATGGAAAGGGGCTTAGAGCGTTCCTTTATGGAAGCAGCACAGATGTAAGCAAGATAAAAAACAATATCTTGGGTTAGGGAAAAGAGTGGTACAATGTATGGAAGAACGAAAACTAGAAATCATAAAACCCGTGCAAATTAACAGAGAGTGAACAAGACCAGCACATTTAGGAAAGCTCCATATCACCAGTGCAATAAAATAGCGAAGCTGTCGATTATTAACAAATGAATACAACCAGTGCAATGACTGAGAAATATGTACAGCCTGATCAAGACTATTAATTTCGCAAACACAGTTCCACCTCGTGTTAACATGAGAACGCATAAAAATATAATAGGAAACAGCCAGGGCAAAGTAGCTCATGAAAGCGTTGTCCTATTCTCCGAGATGGGCAATTCTGTTGCAGACGTTTCGTTACCAAACTAGGTAACATCTTCAGTGCAGCTATTTAGTGCTAATTCGCGGAGTCTCGCAAACCAATGCCAAATCTGAATGACTATTGATTGTTGCCTGCTTCGAATGTCAGCCTTCGATCGGTTCACGTGTCCGTCATGTGGGCACCTCTTCTCCTTGTCGATCTGGTGCCTAATGCTGGCTTAACCTGCAGAGCTACATAGACACCCTCCAGCTCCAGATGTTCGTTGATTGACTTCCGGCCAGAATGCCAGCCCTCGAGGAACTCACGCGCTATGCGGTTTCTTGCTCTTCCAAGTATTTCAATGTTCTCCAGATCGAACTGATGGTTCTCGGCGTCCATGTGTACCGACATTAAGGATTTCTCATCGTGGCGGCAGATGGTCAGACTATGTTCGTGCAGTCTTGTGCCAAGTTTTCTTCCAGTCTGGCCTACATAGTACTTCTCACAGTTCTTGCAGGAAATTTTGTAAACCACACCCGATGTTTCTTTCTTAGACAGTTTGTCCTTCACCTTAAAAAGGTTATTTCGTATGGTTTCCGTTGCTTCGTGTGTAACAGTTATCCCGTGAGGTATTAGAAGCCTCGCTGCCATTTCAGAAATCCCATGGATGTAAGGTAGGATAATCGTTCTTCTTTCTGTTGCACATGTGGACGCGGGTGGTGACTTGCTTTTCGACATCAGGCAGCGTAGAATAAAGCTTTTAGGGTACGAATTTCGTTGAAACATGTTAAACAGGTGGTCCTCCTCCGCCTTCCTCAGTTGCGGCGTGCTACAATGTGTCTGGGCCGGTTTGAAAAGCGTCCTCACGCAACTTCGCATGTATGTGGTCGGATGGTTACTGCGATAGTTTAAGATCTGATCGGTGTGGGTCGCTTTCCGATAAACTGTTGTTTCCAGTGACCCAGAAGCATGTCTTCTCACGAGCACGTCCAAGAATGGTAACTGATCATTGTTCTCTTCCTCTTTGGTGAAATGGATGCCGGAAAAATTGTTGTTGGTTAGTTGATGTTATTCTTGTAGTCTGGAGCGTTTGAGGATGACAAAAGTATCATCTACGTAACGTACCCAAAGTTTGGGCTCCACTATTGGCAATGCCTTCTCTTCCAAGCTTTGCATCACTGCTTCCGCTACCAGTCCAGAGATTGGCGATCCCATTGGCGTACCCGTTTTTTGTTTGTACATTTGATCGGTGAAAGTGAAATGTGTGGTGAGACAAAAATCAAGCAACTCCATCATTTGTGTGGCTTCAATTCGGTTGCTGGTATTTACCGCTCCGTGTTGTTCAAGCAGAGTCCTCATTGTTTGCCTTGACAGTGTCGTGTCAATGGATGTGAACAAAGCTGTAACGTCAAAAGAGACCATTATCTCGTCTCTTTCTATTGTTATTCCCTTAAGTTTTTCAAGAAATTGTTCTGCCGAATGGATTCAGTGCTCTGAGCCTGCCATTAGATGTTTCAACCTTTTCCAAAGTTCCTTAGACAGCTTGTAATTTGGTGCCCCGGGTAATGACACGATAGGGCGAAGCGGTACTCCATTTTTGTGTACTTTAGGTAGGCCGTACAACCGTGGTAGAACTGAATCCTCGGGTTTCATCGTGCTGTGTTCTAACTTCGTGATCTGTCCCATTTGTTCCAATCTTTGAAGAGTTTTGTTGATCTTGCTTTCCAGACGTTTTGTAGGGTCTTCACTTATCGGCTGGAAGGTGTTCACATCTCCGAGCAGTTCTTGTGCTTTCTTCATGTAGTCAGTTTTGTCCATTATTACAGTAAGACGTCCCTTGTCGGCCGGTAGTATAACAATAGCCTTTGTTCATTTGTTCTCCGAGCTTGGCGGTTTTCTCGCAAACGTTTCACCACCATGCGAGGTGGCATCCTCAGTGCAGTGATATGCAGCGTGTAAGTTTACTAAATGAGTCCTCCATCCATGATCGACCTGCAGGTGACTTTGAACGTGGCAGTGTCGATTTAGGTCCCGTGACCTCCACCCGCTTCCCCAAGGCTAAAATCGGCGCCCGAGTTGTTCTGTCTCAAACCGCGTGACAAAAGGTTCTTTAGGTCTTTCTGTCGTAGTGGCTCGTATACTGAATCGATGTCCATGTGCATGTTGATTGAATGTTTCGTTGAAAACCAAGCTTCCAAGAATTCTCTTTCTTTTCTTGTTTCACCTCGTGCCAGGACTTCTGCTTTGCTCCAATCGAAGCTATGTCCTTCTTCATCTACATGCATTGAAACTAGCGACGATGCATAATGCTTTACACAGGCTCTCTTGTGTTCTTGTATCCTTGTTACCAATTTTCTTCCCGTCTGGCCAACATAATCCCTTTCGCAATCTCGGCAAGGTATTTTGTATACTACATTGCGTTGTTCATGTGCTTGCAGTTTTTCTTTTGGTTTTGAAAGGGTTTTTCTCAACGTGGCAGTTGGTTTGTGTGCTACCATGAGATGATGTTGTTTGAATAGTCTGGCTGCCAGTTCCGATATGTTCTTCATATAAGGCAGAACAACCCGTTTCTCCGTTGTCGTTGTTGTTGCCGCTGCCGCTGTTGTTGTGCTTGTTGTCGCCGCTGTTGTTGTTGTTGTTGTAGGCTGTATGTTGACGTTGTTGTGAATCAGACACCTTCGGATGAAACTTCGTGGGTATCCGTTGAGTTGGAAACATTTAAGTAGGTGTTTTTCTTCCTTTTGCTTTGCTTCTGTTGTACTGCAGTGTGTTTGCACTCTGCGAAACAGTGTCCGCACACAGCTTACTTTGTGGCATTTCGGGTGGTTGCTGTTAAAGTTCAGAATTTGGTCTGTGTGTGTGTGTCTTTTCTGTAGACCGATGTTTGCAGCTCGCCTTCCATAGTTCTTGTTACTAATACATACTGGAGAAAGAAAGACAGCTCCCTTTCTTGGATGTATTAGTAACAAGAACTATGGAAGGCGAGCTGCAAACATCGGTCTACAGAAAAGACACGCACACAGACCAAATTCTGAACTTTAACAGCAACCACCCGAAATGCCACAAAGTAAGCTGTGTGCGGACACTGTTTCGCAGAGTGCAAACACACTGCAGTACAACAGAAGCAAAGCAAAAGGAAGAAAAACACCTACTTAAATGTTTCCAACTCAACGGATACCCACGAAGTTTCATCCGAAGGTGTCTGATTCACAACAACGTCAACATACAGCCTACAACAACAACAACAACAGCGGCGACAACAAGCACAACAACAGCGGCAGCGGCAACAACAACGACAACGGAGAAACGGGTTGTTCTGCCTTATATGAAGAACATATCGGAACTGGCAGCCAGACTATTCAAACAGCATCATCTCATGGTAGCACACAAACCAACTGCCACGTTGAGAAAAACCCTTTCAAAACCAAAAGAAAAACTGCAAGCACATGAACAACGCAATGTAGTATACAAAATACCTTGCCGAGATTGCGAAAGGGATTATGTTGGCCAGACGGGAAGAAAATTGGTAACAAGGATACAAGAACACAAGAGAGCCTGTGTAAAGCATTATGCATCGTCGCTAGTTTCAATGCATGTAGATGAAGAAGGACATAGCTTCGATTGGAGCAAAGCAGAAGTCCTGGCACGAGGTGAAACAAGAAAAGAAAGAGAATTCTTGGAAGCTTGGTTTTCAACGAAACATTCAATCAACATGCACATGGACATCGATTCAGTATACGAGCCACTACGACAGAAAGACCTAAAGAACCTTTTGTCACGCGGTTTGAGACAGAACAACTCGGGCGCCGATTTTAGCCTTGGGGAAGCGGGTGGAGGTCACGGGACCTAAATCGACACTGCCACGTTCAAAGTCACCTGCAGGTCGATCATGGATGGAGGACTCATTTAGTAAACTTACACGCTGCATTTCACTGCACTGAGGATGCCACCTCACATGGTGGTGAAACGTTTGCGAGAAAACCGCCAAGCTCGGAGAACAAATGAACAATTGATTCATCAACCCGATCTACCAGTATTTCGAAACATTTTAAACAATAGCCTTGTCTTTTCTGAGGTTTGTCAGTGCCTTTCGTTTGCTTACACTGAATATGTTGGTTTCCACTTTGTGACTCAGAGCGGAGATGATGCTGTGTCTAATTGCATGTTGGGCTTCAGTTGTGATGTTTGATGTGGTCAGCGTTGATTCAAGTGCGGCAGGGAAATCAATGAGGTTGGAATCTTTACAATTGACTTTCAAACCTCGCACAATAACTGCTCTTTCTGTATCTTTCTGTTGAATTTGGTCTTATGGGTACTAATGGCAATCGCTTTCTCAAGCTCTCTGGTTAACTGTTCCCCGAGGTTGGACAAACAAATGGCCTTTACTTGGTCGATTACTCGTTGATACTTTTGCCATCGCTTGTGTGCATCCGTGATCAACAGACGCAGCATTCGTCGTCCATGTTGTTCTGTGATCTTCCAGGCCAATGGATTGTTGATGGGTGGAAGATAGTGCATCCTTGGTGGTAGGACATGACTTCGCAAAAACTCGTGCAGGAACTATGAACTATCGTCCACCCATCAACAATCCATTGGCCTGGAAGATCACAGAACAACATGGACGACGAATGCTGCGTCTGTTGATCACGGATGCACACAAGCGATACAGAAAGATACAGAAAGAGCAGTTATTGTGCGAGGTTTGAAAGTCAATTGTAAAGATTCCAACCTCATTGATTTCCCTGCCGCACTTGAATCAACGCTGACCACATCAAACATCACAACTGAAGCCCAACATGCAATTAGACACAGCATCATCTCCGCTCTGAGTCACAAAGTGGAAACCAACATATTCAGTGTAAGCAAACGAAAGGCACTGACAAACCTCAGAAAAGACAAGGCTATTGTTATACTACCGGCCGACAAGGGACGTCTTACTGTAATAATGGACAAAACTGACTACATGAAGAAAGCACAAGAACTGCTCAGAGATGTGAACACCTTCCAGCCGATAAGTGAAGACCCTACAAAACGTCTGGAAGGCAAGATCAACAAAACTCTTCGAAGATTGGAACAAATGGGACAGATCACGAAGTTAGAACACACCACGATGAAACCCGAGGATTCAGTTCTACCACGGTTGTACGGCCTACCTAAAGTACACAAAAATGGAGTACCGCTTCGCCCTATCGTGTCATTACCCGGGGCACCAAATTACAAGCTGTCTAAGGAACTTTGGAAAAGGTTGAAACATCTAATAGCAGGCTCAGAGCACTGAATCCATTCGGCAGAACAATTTCTTGAAAAACTTAAGGGAATAACAATAGAAAGAGACGAGATAATGGTCTCTTTTGACGTTACAGCTTTGTTCACATCCATTGACACGACACTGGCAAGGCAAACAATGAGGACTCTGCTTGAACAACACGGAGCGGTAAATACCAGCAACCGAATTGAAGCCACACAAATGATGGAGTTGCTTGATTTTTGTCTCACCACACATTTCACTTTCACCGATCAAATGTACAAACAAAAAACGGGTACGCCAATGGGATCGCCAATCTCTGGACTGGTAGCGGAAGCAGTGATGCAAAGCTTGGAAGAGAAGGCATTGCCAATAGTGGAGCCCAAACTTTGGGTACGTTACGTAGATGATACTTTTGTCATCCTCAAACGCTCCAGACTACAAGAATAACATCAACTAACCAACAACAATTTTTCCGGCATCCATTTCACCAAAGAGGAAGAGAACAATGATCAGTTACCATTCTTGGACGTGCTCGT
>CALYDF020005269.1:0-14542 GCA_944474145.2 Dicrocoelium dendriticum | reverse complement strand
CGAAACAGTACAGAAGGTATGTGGATGACATTTTAGTCTTCACCAGCGAAGAACATTTTACGCGGCTGTTAACCTTTCTGAATTCGATTTATCCCAACTTATCGGTATCCCATGAAGTGGAACAACACGGTTGCTTGCTGTTTTTTGGACACGTTCAAGAGGAGACGAGCTGACGTTACTTTGCGGCGCACCGTTCACCGCAAATCGACTTGCAGTGGACAGTAGCTGCATTGTTCCAGCTTCCTCCCGGTCGCATATCAATGCAGGTTAGTCAAAACACTCTGCTATCGAGCTAGACGTACCGGCAGTCCTGAAGTGTTAAAAACTGAAGAACGAATTCTACGGGAAGTCTTAATTCCAAATGGGTATCCTGAAAAGTTCATTCAAATATACAGCGTGCTTCCCAGCATGAAAATTGGTGCTAGCCGCATGAAAAAAGAAGGACTATTTGTTCTTGCCGTACAGTGGGGATCATGTGGCAAATTATATCGGACGCAAGCGCCGGTCCTCACTAATGCGCACCTACATGAGGGCTCAGTTGCGAAGCCTTGTTCTTCATAGCCGTCAGACCATCTCGTCGGGTAGTTCGGCCTCTCACGTTATTTGTACAGTTCCCATGCAGTTGCAGTGACAGTTACGTAGGCAGAACTAGCCGTCAGTTAGCTCTGAGGTTCGCGCAAGTGATGACGCAACAACACGGGGCGGATCTAATGAATAATCGGAGCCCGGCAGATGACTTAGAGGATGAGATAGTTATCGATAACTAAATGGTATATTCCTCGATTGATCCGTTGGTACAGTTACATCGCATAAAATAGTTACTTGTTCTCGTTTTATATAATAAACCACAAATGGGTTTTCGAAGTGGTTGGCAGCTTGGAACCATTAGACAGTAAGCAACTGGGAACGACAACAGATGCACCTGTAGTCCCCAGTTCGGGTAAAGTAATACGGCCATCCATAGAACCGTCTCCAGAAGACCCGCTTCCATGCACCGTATGCCATCGATATTTTCCACCCGCACTTCTACACTCCAAATGGCCATGTGCCACTGTAGTAAAAAGAGCAAGCCAGCACTTGTTGCACAAATAATTTTTAAGGGTTGTTTTTGGGCATATATTATGGGTCCTAAAGCTTCATCCCGTTCTGTCACAGAGATCATTTAAGTATTGCACTTTTCTGTTATACGCCAGTAAGTCAGTGGCCATATGCTTTGTATGGGTATACTAATTTAATTTGGTAGCTATAATTCGTCATCTCTGGAGGACAGTCCAGTCGTCGGCAATAATGAAATAAGGGAGGCAATAAAGTACACGGAATTAAAAACGGAATAATATTTACAATCCTTGCAGATAGACCAGTCACAAATCTTGGCAAAAAACTACGATGGTACAGAGATTTTGAGAGAAAGAATTTGTGCACTCCGACTTGGGTTTTGTAAAGAATGAAGAGTTGTGGAGATAATCCAAATGAATTCTATGGCATCCTTGCAGTTATGGGAGCTTTATCGCCAATTACTACTAGTTGATGCTATTAGAAAGGGAAGATGGTTAGTTCATTAATTCCAGACAATCGATTGCCAAGGAAATATTCGCTATCGATCGCTCATTGGAGACATGAAAAGGAAATAAGAGTTTGGCGGATAATTATAGGAAGATAATATATCGCAGGTCCTGAGTGATAATGGAAATAAAAAGGCAGAGATAGACTAATAATCTTTGACAAATGTATCCCCTGCTCTTTGGTTTCATACATGACCAGGTCCTTCTTCAAACGACCCACCATCCTTTATTTGCACATTTAAGATTTGTTTCACATTCGTTGGTGTCAGACAAACGTTCACGTTTTGTTGAATACGTTTAAGCGTTCTGTACATCGTATATCACTAGGTAACCTATTCAATATCAGACTGAAGCTTATAAGATAAAACTTCTCTCTGCATGGGGCTCTGAATGGAAGCACTACAATCATACATTCTGTGTCGCATATTTCTGATTTGTAATCGTAATTCCGTAGCATGGTGTTTACCATACACTTTGTGCCAGACAAGTTAGTATAGGAAAGTAAAATTTAACTTTAATCCTCGCAATCACAAAGTCTCAAATTTTAATTCCTTACATCTGTCCTTATAAGGAACGAGTGTGGAGTAACCAAAGATGTGTTTGGTGAAGGCACACTGGACTTTTTCTATGGCCTTCAAGTCATATTTACTTCGATGGCTGAATGTAAGGCAACAGTATTCTAAAAAGGGTCGTACACTGATTTTATATACCTTGAGTCTTTTCCCTTTCAGCATAGGTAACTGACTAATATGTCGCATTACTGGCATTCATTTAGTCACAAGATAGTTCGCATGTACGCTGAAAGTTATGAGGTTGGAATACCCCAGCCCTAAATAACTGGCAGAAGAGCAAACTGGAGCAAACTGAAGTAGTAGAAATAATCCCGCCTCTGTAACTGACACTTCGCAGCCCAACCCTGTATGGCTGGTAGATCCCATTTAATATTTTCCATCTCAGCTAGGTATTTGGATGAATGGGACGTGTACACTACTTTCGAATCATCTGCAAATAATTATGGGTTTAAAAGCATATGACAGGTAAAAGATCGCTTCTGCACAAAATGAAAAGCAGAACCTAGAACGCTGTTTTGATTTACGCAACTTGTAATTTGTTGTGGAGTAGATATGAACCCATCTATATTAACTGCCTGCCAGCGTCCTCTTACATAGGATTGTACCATGAAAGAATCGGATTTGATCTACCGAAACTACTCACTTTCAATAATGGCCTTATTTGTGGGACTCGGTCGAACGCTTTTTGCTTGTCATGATAGAAGACAATACACTGTAGTCCAGAATTAATCGCTCTGTTGAGATTTTATATGAAACCAACTTGACAAGTTATGTACGAAGGATAATTTCCAAAATCATGCTGCGAAGATGAAAGACTGTGCGATGAGGGAAGAAGTGAGTTGTTTCCTTACAATTCTCTCCATCCTTCCTGATAGGATGGAAGTGTGACTAGTAGGGCAATAGTTACGAATATCTGTTTCCGGTACAGAGATATCTAAGCTGTTCTCTATCATCCAATGATTCAATGATATCGCCGTATGACAATAGACTTATTCCATTTATCAGGATACGCGCCCGACTGTAAGGACAGGGGAAAAATTCCGTACTAATACTGAGATATCATCGCCACCGCACTTGTGCACAGCTGAGGAGATACCGTAGAGACCAGGGTTATAGGATGCATGAAGCAGGTTAATCATGGATTTAATGACTTCGATATTGAAGTCCACAACTGAAACATTTTTGGGATGACATGAGATTGGAGAGATCAGAATGGTATTTTCGGTGCTGAAAGATCCACGAAGGTATGCACTAAAGGCACTTGTCATAGCACTAGGCGTGTCGACAACACTGCTATCTTATGTGAGGATATGTACGGGTACGTGTGCTTGTCGTATTTTTCTTTTTTTCAATAAGATACTAAGCCTACCAACTGTTCTTGCTGCCTAAGTTTTGTTCTTCTTGCCTAAGAAGCGTATCTTTGATGGCATCCGTTTCAATTACAAGTCTTTGGAGAGGCAACAGCACGCTGAAACTACGAGTGCTTCCACAAGTTCCAGTTAGTGTACGCATGTTATTCACGTGTTTAAAAACAATACTGAATCTAGCCGAAGGTCTTACATAGGGTTTCTTTTTGCTGAGAGTCAGTATCTGAAAGCAACAGTGTATAATGGGGTAAAACAGGGCCCATACATCCAGAAGACCAATTCCCCGGCTTTTCAGAAGGAGACATCCATGAGGAACTTTCTTCAATGTCCTGCTGAAGTCGGCGGAAACGACATCCAGACAATTAACGGCATCCAGCGATCTTGTCCATTTTTCGCTCGCAACAAGCAAGTTAGAGATACGGAAAGGTAACTTCCGAAAACCATGTTGCAGGTTCACCAGATGAATATTTAGGGCTCTCTTAAGAATTCTTTCCATGCTTTTACAAATTATCGATGTCAAGCAAATCGACCGGTAGCTTGCAGAATCCTGACGCTTTCTTCCCTTGTATATGGGCATCACAGTACCCAGTTTCTAAGCCCTAGAAAGGCGTCCGGTGTCTAAGGAGGGCCGAAAGACTTGACGAACAGGTGAAGCAATGTGCTGAGCCACCGCCTTGAGGAAAAAAGGCTGCAGATCATCCGGACCTGGTGAGGAGTTCCGATTTGATTCAAGAAGTAGACACATAACCAAACCTTCATTGAGCTTAATATGCTATAGTGTATAGAGGCGGGAAGACACAAGGTCATAAGATACTGGAGCCTCGATAGAAAAGACGGAGGAATACTGCAAAGCCAGGAGATTAGCTTTAGCATCATCTTCATACAGTAAAGTATCATTGTTGCTAGAATAGAGGGCAGGTATCCTGCACCTAGCTTTTGTACTTTTTCAGATAGGAGAACAGTAGTCTGGGAGTGGTCTTGGATTTTTCTGCCAAACGAAGTTCATACTGTTGTCGTTTCTCGCGTTTCTTTTGTGTGCAGAGGTTCCTAACCGCCTTATAGTCCGAGTAGTCTAAAAGCGATGTTGTGAACCTAAATCTATCCCATAATCTGCGTCATTTTTTCATAAAGATCTCTAACTCATGATCGATCCAGTGGGGCCCTTGGAAAACTGCTTCCTCTTACAGAGAAGGCGTTGTCAGCATCTAAGTTCTCAGGAACGCTTGATTTCAGATTACTTGCAGCAAGTCAGACAGTGTGGCTTCGCATGCCAGAAGTTCCGACGGTACACACTTTGGTCAGGAATGGTGAGACGGCATGTCTATTAAAACGAAACCACACAATTATCACTATTGCCAATAGGTTGTAATACAGTCAGTGAGGTGACATGTGAGTAGGCCGGTGAGAGTACGATGTTCTGGATGTGTGGAGCTGGGCCTGAATGTATTCTAGTGAGCGCTGCAACATGCTGGAGCAAATGATAACCAAGAATAGTTCGAGGGGGAGAGAATCGAAAGTGTCGGTGAGAGGTTACAACGGTGCAGACGCCAATCAATATAAACAGCACTAAAGTATCCCATTATCAGGCAGTCTCCACCCCTGTCGTACTTCTTTATCGACTCCAGTAAGCAAGGTTCGGACCCCATAGGTGCTCTGTAAATGGCGCTGACCAAAAGAGACCTACACCCGTCATGAATCCGACACCACAAAAGCCCAGGAGCAGCATCGTTGTCGCAGACTGTTTCCACAAGATGGGCCCTGATGCTCTAGTTCTGGTACAGAATCACACCACCCTCAGACCTCACACCAGAACGAACGGTCCCAGAAAATTGATACCCCGGAATTTGAACCTCTGTGAAGGTCATTAAATCCGCTTGTTTCTCTGAGGCAAGGAGATGAATTTCGTTAACCTTATTTTTCTGCTACGCAAATTGGCGGTTACGCCTTGTAGCCAATTCTTTAGTCATGCTGCCTGGGTATGACGAGTATTAGTTTCTATTGAAATCTCTACGCTTTCTGTACCACACAAAAAACCACAATGTGGAGATTATCTTCGCCATTTGCCCGACGTTTCCGTAGCTCTTTGATAGCACTCTTTATTCGGACCCGATCTTCTGTAGAAGGGTCTCGGAGTATACAAACAGATTCCGCTTAAGAGATGAGGTCCGTCTGAGAACCCGGGGCAATCGTCTTCATTCCAGTAGATAAGCTTGAGGGCGCGAGTTTTCGAGCAACCTTCTTGTTTCCTGCCGAGACGCAAGGCAGAAACAATATTGATGCATACCTCGCCTTTGTCGAAAAGTTTGGAACGTATTCGTTCTAGAAAATCCTGGTCGTCCAGTATCCTAGCAGCCGAAGTATCCTTATCGCATTCAGGTGCGTTCACGATGATCAAGCTTCGATCCCGATTTGTTCTGTTCTCAAGAACCGGCGGCTTAGGAAGCAGGATGTCTTTAATCAGCTTTTCTATTTGGCATAACCTGTTCATAACTTGTTTTAGTGGGGAAGGAGGAAGAGTAGGCTTTGGTTTGGGCCTTGTTGCGCTTCGGAGTGCTTTCCTTGAACAACTTCGCTTTGGTTAACGGAGGCTGGAGCTGCGCCACTGCTAACAGCTGCTGCATACGTTTCTGGGTTTAGGATGTTTGCTGTCATCAGCAGGATCCAGAGGCTCTGAAAGCGACGCAAATAAAATCCGGATACATTTGACAGCAGGAGTTATCGTTTTGGTTTTACGTACGCTACGTGCCATGGTCACAGACGATGAAGCATCTGGGTCTGTACTACGATTTGTGTTCGTAGTCATCCTGCTGGACACGGTAACTAGCGGGAGAGGGTCAGCTTTTGTTTTTCATGCGTGCGCCACAGGGCTGAGCGGGGTTGAACAGCTCCCGAAGCTCTTACCCGCATCAGCCGCTTGGCACGCGTCACAAATGAAAAGGACAACGGAGGAGGAGGTCCGTTGGAGAAGTTCATACAAATTAGCTTCGATATTGCAGCTAGCAATATGCAGCCACCCATTGCAGGTCTTGCACTGCACGGCCTTTGAGCGGGTGGTGACCTGCTTGCAGCAACCCAAGCACTTCGATGCCATTATTTCTCTTGTATTTGTAAAGGGTTTGACAAAGGTCAAATTCAGTTCCCATTATTTATTTAAACACTGTTGGGGCTTGGGGTGAGGGTGGCTCATTACTCCATAAAACGGACAATCTGTAACCCAGTGCCAAAACCCCACTGCGTTGCGGTAAGATTTTTGAAGCAAAGGTAATGGTTGAAAAGGCTAATAGTACTCCTGTCTATGCCTGGGTAACTTAATTGCCTCCTGTCCAAGCAATACAAATCGATGCTTTTCCCCTTAAACAATGCGTTGATGCTCTGGCGGTCGCAAGGTTGATAAGTGGCGCCCTATCTGTTTCATTGAGCATGGTAAATAGGTCTTTGCGAGCTACAGCACAAGCATTCCCGTCTTCTTTTTTTGTCTTCAAGCGCATCTAAATCCTTATCGTTCCGTGCTATGATTATCATCAAGACAGGATAGCTGAGAATGAGAAACACATCTCAGCTAATGTGCCGCAATGCAAAAAGCTACAATACTAAAAATATCACTACAAAAGAATTTAAAAAACGAGGAAAAAACAAGGACACAAACACCACTGAGGCCGGCTCCTAGCAATATAAGCAAGTGTGTCCAACCAAACAGGTTCATCGTCCTCCGGATCCCAACCCGGTAGTCAGGATGCACCAACCGACGCCAACTTCGAAGTGGGGGTTTTCATTCCTTTTGATCAAGTCATTGTTTGGCCTTCCTTCGTTCTGTTCCATCCAGACTCCGGGCGCTCAAACAACGCACGTCGCCGGAGTCGGTGTGCGGGCATGCGCGACATATGCCTCAGCCGTTGGAGCGCGGTGCGTGATATAATGTTCCTGTGCGAATCACTCGCTCTTCCTGCACCAAATACTCGACGCCGAACACATTCGATGGTTAAGCGGTGTTTGCACCAGACATGAGCTAAGCTGCGAAGGTACCGATAGTGGATCGTGACTGATCTAATCCTCACACTAGACGTGATTCAGAAATATGCATTGTACAGCTCCGCTAAGTTTCCAGCCCAACCGAAAGAAAAAACAGAACGTCAGTATGTTTGACGGGATAACGTGTTAACCCCCGTCAACAAAATGTAAAAATGATGTAAAAATTTGCCGTAGTCTACTGAAGATAATATCATTTACTGGTAGGCTGTAAGTCTTTTCAATCGAATTGATGACAGGCTTAAGTTACATGTCGTCCGGTATGTTGGGCACAATAGCGTTTTCAGCACGCTTGCATCCTTCAGTTACCTCAGACGCTACAGAATTCAGTAGATTCACTTCCCTATTGATATACGTGTGGCCGTTGAACTTTTTGCTGAGCTTGGCAGCTTTGTTGCAAACGTTTCGTCACCAACCGATGTGACATTAGTGCACAGTTGTGTGGCGTGCAGTAGCGTAGGGCAGCCTCGGTGGGACTTCAACCGCCATCGGAACAACCTGAGCTACCAGTCTGTAATCATATTTCTATGCTCTGTGTTTGGTGGTGGCTCAAATAAAGAAGAAACAGATAACAACCTGTCCGCGACGGAGTACAGCCGCATAAATTTTACGGCTTGTTCATTTAACTGTTCCTCTAGTAATGCAATTCTGTTGGTCAGTGAGGATACAAGACTGATTTGGCTGTACCCACGGAAGCCGCGGATTGCTGAATTACAGTACTGGATTCGACTTTTGCTTCCGGATTACAGTGCAACACGTGTTCTTTCTGTGTAAATTATACACCTATATTTTTTATTTTTGTGTACTTTACAATCTGTGCAAATTTGGTGAATATTCTCCGGCTATTTTCGGAAAGCGCACTGATTGTCCTAACTGCCGTCTGTGTCAGCCACCGTGGATTTCTTCTACAATAATCCAACCAGTGTGCAGCGGTCACTTGACCTCAGGCGGAACTGTCATCAAACAGCAACCTCGACAAATGCAACTGTCTGGACTTTTTTGAACTAACGTCAGCCGGATCCAATGCCTACCGAAGCGATATCGCAAAAGTAAAAACTGATTGCATTGTATCGCATTCGTTTATTCTGCATTGTCATTTTCCCGTAGCTTAAGCTCTCAAAGTCTTGATTGAGCCGTTTATTTGCATCAACCTTCTCATCATTACAGCCCACTATATTATTTCACCCACTCACTCGACGAGTCAAAAGCAGCGTTTCAAACATTGCCCGAACAAAGCCAACGAAAACTGAAGCCCTAACCAAACCGCGAGCCAGTCCTGATCCCACTGCTGCTCTTATTTCAGAACTCAATGATAAGGTCAACCCCTTGGAATCCCAACTACCCGAGATGAGAAAAATAGAAACCATCGTCAAACCGATCCGAGATCATCTGGCTTCATTAGACTATCCCCGTAACTCATGGGAAAGTCTTTATTCCGCCCAAATGGGAAAGGCAGGGCAGTTAATCGCTTCAGTTGCGTCTGAGGTTCATGAATGAATGCTTAGACTGAGAAATGTGATCGTTTTTTATCATTCCTGATAGATTTAGTTTGGGTAAGGTTAAAACTGCAGTACTTAGGGCCTGTAACATGTTCAAAATTGAATGCAAATATCTTCGCCTGAAAGAGAAATCTTCAAAACAAGGCTGCCCAATCGTTTCTAACTTCTCAACTGAGCAATCCGCGAACTGATTGTTGATTAATCAGCTCACCATGGCCTAGCGGACCGAATTCAAAGACCTATTAATTAAACCAGATCGCACGACTCTACCAAGAGCGCTTAATGATATTTCGTCACAAGCAGCAGCTCAAACGGCTACTTGGGTTAGGTGTTCTCAGACCAAAGCTCAAAAAGATAGCTTATCTAATGTGGCAACGGGGCACTTTGAGGTGGATCTCGACAGCTCACATCACATGATAAAGACCAAGGCCACCACTGTTCCTGACGCTATTGCAATGTCAAATAAACAAACTCCTACTATCTACTATCCCCTCAGTCTTGACACCTGTGAACCAACTGAATTGAATTCACCGTTCAAAGATGATGGAGTAACTTCCAAACATTGGGAAGAGCTGACTATCAAGGGCCGTGTAGCAGTGTCGCAAGCTGAACTCGACGCCTAAAGAACCCCCATGGGCAGTCAGTCCAGTAATGTAGATAACCCACAGCCACTCACCGGTTCCAACAAAAGATTTAAGTTCGTGATGAACACGGTAGAAACTAACAACATCTAGCCACATACGTCTCACAAACCCTATGTAAAGCGACATCTTGAGCCGAGAAAAACCAGAAACAAATGTCTTTTGGATACCCGTCGCCATATTTCACTCCCATGTCACAAAATCAGGCACAGTACTGATAGAACAAACTATATTACAAGGACAAAGCCACCTCCCATCCCGTGTCACAGGTGTGCAGCCCTTCCCAATACCTCTCAGTATGACCCTTATTAGTACAGGAGGGAGTGGGGCCGCGGTCGTTCACACTCCTTACATACCCGGCAGAAGCCAACAACCTGTTCCTACCGTTCCTGCAATTTTTGCAGATGATTAGGCTATCCAACAGCAGATTAGACTCGCTCCCTCAACCATCTCCATGTCCACAGCAATATCGGCAATCACAAATGATATAGTACTCTTATCACCTCACCTGCTAAGAAAAGACTCCACCTCACTACTCCTACTCATATCTCCTGTGTCCATAGTACCTGAATACAACAACACGTATAACAACGAACCTAAACATGATGCCCCCACACCCAATAGTCCGTTTTCTGTACTTCTACTTAATGCCAGATCTACAAACATCAAAGTGTAGTTCCTAGGCATGCTTGCGCATATAAGCAACCCACAAGCAATCATTGTTACTGAAACGTGGTGATCCCCCGATACATTAATGCTTCCTAATTATCAGCATTTCCGAAAAGATCGTGGCACAGATAAAGGAGGTGGATGCATGTTATACCTACACAGTACGTTTGCAGCAGAACTTCTTGGTCATCCACAGCTAACAACTTGCCGAATCTCCTTGGTTGTCCGTCTCAGTAACCGGTTCCCATATTCTACTCGGATGTGTTGACAACCCCCAACTGCGTCAACTGCGAGTGTTACCAAGGTCACTTCAACCTTCGAATTTGCTACTGAGACGCCACACAGACAGAAAATAATTGCTTGTAATTTTAACCTATCAAAAATTATCTGGTCCTCTCAACCATCCTCGTCGACACACACAGCTTTTCTTTCCTCTCTCAGAATTGGTGGGTGGATACAGGGGGTTACTGAGCCAACAAGAGCGACCAGTATCCTCGACCTGATATTCATTTTGGGGGTCACAAACGCACACAGAAGTATCAGACAAACTCTCTGGTAGCCACCACAAGATGGTGCGATTCACTTTATGCGTTAAATTGGCTACCAAACACGTCTTTATTCCGCTATATGCAACACAGGATAAACTGGAAGCAATTCCAACAATTAATCCGATCATCTGATTGCGACGCCTTTTTTCTCTCCTACAGTGTGTGCAATGCCGCGGACTATTTCTACCAACGGGTCCAACAAGCCATTGCTCTCCTTACTCCCCAAGAGGAGGGGATCACACGTGTCCAAAAGATGTAATCGTGCGTTCAGTCAGCCGGAAACACAGA
Organism: Dicrocoelium dendriticum; assembly: GCA_944474145.2. Taxonomy (NCBI): domain Eukaryota; kingdom Metazoa; phylum Platyhelminthes; class Trematoda; order Plagiorchiida; family Dicrocoeliidae; genus Dicrocoelium; species Dicrocoelium dendriticum. Next base: position 3,370 of record CALYDF020005269.1, on the reverse strand, counting down.
AGACTAATTGCTGGATACAGAAAGACGGGAAAGCTCAGCTAGCTTTTACAGTTGGGCAACATCATTGACAAGGTCAAGCACATACGGTTGACGAAGAGGATATACCAAGAACAAATAGCATTAGAAAGCATATGTAAAACGAAAGAACATGTTACAATTCTACGTCGCAGAACTAGTAACCACTCCCGCTTGATTGATGGACTTGTTATTGTAGACGGACAGTCCTTCCATGATCCAGCCGACATCTGCGAAGCTTTTACCTCATCTTTCGCCACCTCCATGAGCCTGGAGAGGACCCCGTTAAATGCAAGCGTTAGTGTGCAAACAACCAACGCCCTGTATAACATTGAATCTTCCATCATTGCTATTCAACATTTAATGAATTCTACTAAACCGTCTTCCTATCTGGATTCCCATGATATCCTACCTGCCGTCATAAAACTGGGAGGGTCTGACATGCCGTTACTATTGCTGAACATGTTTACCCTTTCGTTGGAATCAAGCTACTTTCCAGACCAGTGGAAAACATCACTCATCATCCTCCGTCACAAGGGTGGCTCCAAACAAGAAAGTAACAATTACCGGCCCATCCATCACACCCCTGTAGTAGCCAGAATATTAAAGAAACTGGTTAAGGATGGTGTGTTGAAATTCATCAATTCGCAGGAGCTAATAGACAGGTCACGGCATGGTTTCCAAGAAAAATGTTGTGCATAACCTGCCAGTTACACTATCTAAACAATGTTTCATATTCTACTGACTCAGGATACGTAATCATACTTCTGTTCCTGGACATGGAAAAGGCATTCGATCGAGTGCCTCATAAACGGCTGCTGAAAAAGATTGCTTCGTTTGGAATCCAGGATCCAATCCTAAGCAGGCTACTGTCATACCCGAGCGGCCGTTCTAAGGTAGTTACCATAACCGACCACCACTCTTCACCACATACAATCACTAGTGGTGTTATTCAAGGGAGTGTACTTGGTCCGTTACTGTTCTTGCTCTACGTCAATGACATTAGTGCTGTTATCAGTCATAACATGCCTTTTCTATTTGCAGATGACATATAGATAGTCTACTACAAATTCAGACGAGCTGAACTTCAAGATACACTACTGTTCCCACAGAAATACGTCTACCTGGATGATGAAGTTCTCGACGCAAAATTCTTGCATCGTGTATAGCGGGTTCGATACCCGGGGGATCAATTACATTCAACGGCGAACATCTTTGTGTACAGCTGTCTACCTGCGACCTCGGAATCAGGTATTCTTGCACCTACAACTTTTCCGAACAAGTGGTATACCAGCTGGTTAAGGCCAGAAAGCCAATAGGTAATATGCTGCATAATTTCCACATAATCGCAGCCAGAGTGGAACTGTACAAAATACTCACTCGCCTCATTTTGGAATACTACGGTATCATTTGTGGCAGCATGAGGAAATCTGACAGAGTATCTCTGGAAAACATTCAAAGGTCATTTACCAAAAGTCTGCTAGGCAAAACATCCACTAAGAACTATCGGGAGCGCTGCCAACAATTCCAGCTCGATCCGCTTTGGCTACGAAGATTGAGACATAAGCTGACACTTCTGTACAACATGATTGATCCAAACGCCCGCTGCTATTTGCCTCCCCTAGAACTACAGTATAGTTCTACAAGGGAGCTACGCAATAAGGAGTTTACCCTAAGTGTACCCAGGTGCACGGTAAATCTGCGGTCTAACTTTTTCCTTATCAGATATGTTGTCCTAATATACTAAGCTCCCAGTCACAATCCGATCGTGTGAGAGCGCAACGGCCTTTCGTGTTAAGCTCAACAATTACCTAGATTTGAACATGATTATGACCCTGTCCTCTTGGGAAAGATCACTTTATGATTTGTACCAAGAAGGGCCAGACAACTTTTGGTGAGTGAAACAAAAATGTTCATACTGTATGACACACCCCTAGTTCTGTTGTCATTCACTATTTCAACTAGCGCACATTGTGTCGAAGCACAGCTGTGAGTTAATACAAACCTTTGCAACAGCACAAGTAATGAAAGCACCTAACTGTTTACCATTCATGCATGAGCATGACATATTCTGTAAAATATGATCTGTGACAAATATGGCCACAGTTTCTAACTCGATGAGAAATATACCTATTATTATTATTATTATTACTATTATTGTTATTCTATTTGCTGACCATTGACGTGCGATACTTTTATTGACATTAGGAGCGAAGGGTTTCGGGGATGTAGCCCAGTAGTCGCTTTACGTTTTGGTAACTGACGCTTCATGACAGACGAATTTGCAGAGGATAAACCTCTAGTTTTTAAGTGCTCACGGATGGGCTATGGGCAAAGTAGATTGCTGGGTTTTATGACATTCCTGTCACTTCCATTAATTAACCTACTGATAGCAGGTTTTAGGGCTTGTTAGAGCTATGTAAAATGTACGAGAATTAGACAGTGGGGTCCAAAAAAGCGTTTCAGATGCAAAGATCAATACAAACCAACCGGGTTTTATGTTCTCGCTTAGTTATCCACGTTATGCCAAGGATGCGGATTGTCCGTCGCTGATCGACCGCTCGGTGCACGGGTCAGCTGTAAGGTCAACTCTGTGTTGTGCCACGTCGCGCTAAACCGCAAGTTCAAGTGGACACACAATTCCGGTCGGACAAAGTGAATAACCTGCAATCGATAGGTCGTGATTCGCTATGCAATGTGGGCACTTTCGTTCATCGATAGCGGTGAAGGAAGATATAATTTTGTAGAAAGTAGAAGTCACGATTAAAATTCACGCACAATAATGTACCTCGACGGGGAATCGAACCCCGGTCCACGAATTTCCGGTCCGCTGCTCTGCGACTGAGTTACCGAGGGCTGACGATTATGTGCGCAAATTTTAACACATGACTTCTGCTTGGTGCGCGACGTATTGCCAATAAACTCACAGTACCTGTCCTGGGGTTGCAGATTGGCTCACTCACCCGTCACTTCCCAAAAGAGCGAAGTACCTGTCCTTCGGTATTCAGTGGGCGATGGTACATTAAATTTTGTATGTTTGTGAGAAGTGTAAAGTTTGTAGAAAGTAGAAGTCACGATTAAAATTCACGCACAATAATGTGCGTGACGGGTTAGTGAGCCAATCTGCAACATCAGGACAGGTACTGTGAGCCCATTGGCAATACGTCGCGCACCAAGCAGAAGTCATGTGACAAAATTTGCGTACCCAATCGTCAGCCCTCGGTAACTCAGTGGTAGAGCAGCGGACAGGAAATTCGTGGACCGGGGTTCGATTCCCTTTCGAGGCACATTATTGTGCGTGAATTTTAATCGTGACTTCTACTTTCTACAAACTTTACACTTCTCACAAACATCC
>CALYDF020005268.1:0-14563 GCA_944474145.2 Dicrocoelium dendriticum | reverse complement strand
TTCGAAATGTCCATTTGTTTTACTGACCGCACGTCCGTTGCCACAAACCGTTTTGGTGAGTACCTCGCTGCACGTTTCTCGCTCTGTCTGATTCGCTTCCTATTCTTGTAGCCTGTACAATATACGTTGGGTTCAGTCGCCTCCGACTTCTATACTGTCGTATTTGACACGTACTACGTGTCATTGCTTACCGACTAGTATCCCCGGATCCGCCCAACCAACTTCTCTTGCTTAATGCGAGTAGCATGAGTGAAACAGAATGTCCCTTTATACATCCAAGGGAACTAAACAAAGTAGGTGTTCCAAATCCTGTAAACTTTGACAGTGGAAGCTCACGCATAACAATTTCAAAAGAGAAGTTTAATTACTATTAACACCGACTTCAAGCATCGCATCCAAAAACAAGATCCGTCCGCTCTTCAAAGTTAAATAAATGTAAAGCAGGTCAACGATAATGACAAAGCTACTCCCTGTAATATTGGTAATAACCAAGCAGACGTAGCAGCTAACGGCCAACCCGTTATAAGTTTTGACTCCATCCGGTGCAAAGTTTCCGAGAGTGGCCGTTTTGACATGAGAAATACGCCTGGTGGGGCTTTGTTTTCCGGTACACCTGGCTAAATGGTGATGCTTTCATACCTGGAGTTAAAAGAGATGTGTATAGGTCGCTTTGTGCTTAAGTATGTACAAAAAGGTAGTTGGTAAGATATATTAGTTGTAAATTGCGCTTTCATTGATCGCGATTTTAAAAAATACAAAAAATATAATAACCAGACACGAGATAAGTATACTCCTTATCCAAGCAAGTAACTTACTGCAAGCATAGACTTTAAATACATGAAACAATTGTATTAACAGTTATTTGCTTTATAAATCGGCCGTTTACACTACCTTTATTTAGCATGTGCCTGCTTGCCATTATGCCGTGAACTTCAACTCCGCCTGTAGTCATCACTTTACTTTATCATAACCGTTTTCACGAAGCTAATCCATATACCATTATTTTATATTTACCTGCACCTTAATACCACCAAAATTAGGAATATACTCTGCGTCCGCTCAAACAAACTTGGATGTTACCGAGGACAACGGTAGCGAAACCCTTTCCCGCCATGACAAATATTAGCCCTTCCCAAGGTTTCCAAAGATTTAATTTCTGATTACTCTTAGACTTCGACCTTGAACTTAACCTTGGAGAAGTCTCTGGCAAACACAAGTAATCTGGACAGCGCAACAAGGGACGTTAACGAAGCCATCGTGTCTCACCCTGGCTTAGGGCAGGTTAAAAGTGCAGGGCAACTAAGGACCCCTAAGTAAGAAATCGCCTTCGAACAGCAATACAAACTCAAAGAAAGTCGGAACCAAAGCCAATCTACAGAGCCACTTAACAGCAACGCTGCGTTATACTAGAGGGCCCATCCCTGAAGTCACAAATTAGACTGAAAGCGAATTTGAATGGTAACGTCCTTCAAGGAGTACCATAGATCTGAATTCATGATTAAGCACTATCAGGAACAATTTGAAAGCGAAGTTGTCTTCTAACTGGAACTTAATAAAATACCCAGTGAACAACGTCAATGTGTCCAATCAGAAAGCTGGGTTAAACGATGGACAACGGACACACTAGCGGAGTATGTAGGAGCACCGCAGGTGTCCTTAGGCAGTATGGAACCATGGCTATGTAGGCACCAGGACGCTACTAACGCACTCAGCCACTAGCCAACTATGCCAGCATCTATCCGCAACCCCTTACATTCCCACTTAGTCCTTATTTCCCTACTCCCGCAGGCCCCAGGAGACGACTCCCAAATCCCTACTTCCCCATCTTATTGACAATTCCTCGTAACGCAGGTAATAATACGGCTAAGCAAGATATCTAGACCTTCTTAGCATTGTTCACTGCGCTCAAAACTTTGCTTGGCATGCGCCGTTACAGAAATAAAAAAACGAAAACCAACTCTTATGTAGATGGTGGGCACATGGTTTGCCGCAACGCGCACAAAATGATGTCCGTTGCTCCCCATACTATTCGTCGCAGTTACTCCTTTGGTTGTGCAAACATGTTGCGAACAACCGCTGTGCATGTACAGCTCCACGAGTTAGAACATCTAAACTACGTAATTATGATAATTAGTAACGTGCATAATTCCTGCTGGCTGGTTGTGCCAGATGGTGGAGTTCCGCCACCATTTGCGGTGGGTAAACTTCAGATGTTTCCGCGCACATTGGATGGAAAGGACGTGCACACAAGTTTACCAGAAAACCTCATTACCAGAGCGGACAAAACAGGCCTGCAATACAATTATTAATAAATAAATAAACGTATATTACTAGACTTGGCTAGAAGCTGTGCCCTCGAGGGGTCAGGGCATAATGTACGGTAATGGCAAGCCTGCATGGGTAATAATGGAGTTAGGTTTATGTAATCCTTGAGCGCGAGTACTGCAGCAACGCTGTAGGAACCGCCTCTAAACGCTAATCATTCCAGCTCAGTTGGCCATTTTCGGTAAAACCTGGGTACCGATAAATGATAGGCACATGGAAAGAGAGAGGAAAAGCGGTGGCATCACAACTGTCACAGAAAAGGATTTGTATTGACTTCTAGTAAAACGAATGCAAAGAAATAGTGTAAATAAATATTCACAAGGAAATGGCACTTCGACACAACTGGCGGGAAATCCTAAGCGAAGAATATAACAAATATATCTGATTAACGGATGACTTCGAGCGCCAAACTCAAATGCCTTTATTCGCGGCCGAAGTTAAAAACCAGCATTGTAGCGTAGCTATTGCTAAAAGCATGTCACATATGTGTCTAAGAAAACAGACCGGTTATCATGTGCGACTGAGGTGAACAAAGCCGAATACGTAATGCACTAGTTCCGTAAATGTTCCTCCTAACGCTGTGCATAAACCTCCGGTTATAGGTAAAGCCCTACTTTAGATTCCCGTGGAAAATTGTGGTAGCCTTTTGCCCTTTCCTCCGCAGTTGTCAGCGTTTTTGTGCCTATCAACCTGTGTATATGCCCGATGGTCCGGACATTCCAGTCCTTCTCCTCAATGTCTTCACCATCTCAATGAAGAGTGGTCACTACCCGTCCAACTGGAAGCACGCAACCGTCATGCGATGACACAAACGAGGCTGTCACCAAAATATGGACAACTATCTCCCTATTAGTCACACAACTATTGCGTCTCGACTCATGGAAAGAGTAATAAAGGACGGGTTGCTTGGCTTTTTGTCGCAACTCAACCTTATCAATAGGTGCCAACACGGGTTCCTGCAGGCTAAATCCTGCCAAATTTGCCAGTTTGAATTTTGAGACCACATGACATGCACCATCGACCTAGCTCAGGCACTGATCATTATCTTCCTGGACAACAAAAAGCGTTTGACTGGGTCCCACACAAGGGTTTAATGACTAAACTAGCAGCATTCGGTGTCTCCAGCCACCTCCTTTCCTGGTTTTCTTTTTACCTTTCCAACCGAACGCTGTCAGTGCAACTGGGCGACGTCGCATCCATAGAGGCAGCCGTAACCAGCGGAGTATTCCAAGGCAACGTCCTGGGTCTTCTGCTGTTTTTCTGTATATCAATGACGTATTCCAGGTCATCAACCACGGCACGCCGTACCTATTTGCCGATGACATGAAAGTTGTTTTCTCATTTGATCCCAGCTGTCTAGGTAACAACCTCTCCAGCATGCAAAGCCATATCGGTGCTCTTGAAACAGGATGTGACCTATGGAAACTAGTGTTCGCACCAACAAAATGTAACGTTCTTTCCTACCGGTGCTCTGGACCCCAACATATCAACACTTAACAGTACACCACAAGGTAACAGCTTTACCGTGCGCGACCTCGGAGTGCTCTATTCCAGTTTATTGAATTTTGTGAAACATGCGAGCTATAGCTCTGCCCAAGCCAGGTCAATCAGTTGCTATCTACGGAAGTCAATGTGTTTGCTAGAGTCTCGACTCCTGCTTTATAAGTTGTGTGCCCGCCCTCTAGTCGAGTACTGCTCAATAGTTGTCACTAACTCACATACAAGTGACCGGATGATTATTGAGCCGGTTTAGCGTTCGCTAACTAAGCGTCTTTTATGATCATTTGTGCTCAAATATCAAGGCCGATGCAAGCAGCTTGGTATGGAAGCACTTTAGCTGCGACAACTTAAAACCTACCTTGTTTTCCTACATAAGCTAATCGAAACATCGGACACAAGTGTCGCTAGTTTTTTCAGCCGTTCTGTGATACACGTTATCCTCTACGCCAAAAGGCACACCCATTCTCACTACCCAAAACACGTTGCTCCATATGTTCTAACTTCTTCCTCTATAGATATGCGCACGTATGGAATAAGCTACCGGAAACCGTCAGAGCATCTGATAGTACCACGCAATCCTCCACAGTCATAAATAGACTATTAAGTGTTCCCCAAGTAGCAGCTATCTTAGGCACCTGCATCCCCGAGGACCAGCTCTGGGAGAACGGCCCCGATCATATATAGACTTTCATGCAAATCTGCCTTATTGTGCGGAATAGTCGCAATTTGCTTGCAGCCTTGTCAGGTTATTCAACCAGCATCAATAAACTCGCTTCCTCCCGATTCTGTCCGCTCATTTTGGCGCCCTTTGCCTTCATTTCTTTTGTAATCGGACGGCAAACTCAGTGCCCTGCATGACCTAATCTCAGTTGACCAGTCTGACTGCAGCCATGACTACCGAGTTAGAAAACGGTCTACGATCTGCAATGCTAAGTTTACTACACCTTGGCAGTCTGCTGGGATTGCTTACGCGTTAACTATGGCATTTCTTAAACGTTTACTCTCGACTATGTTCTCTCCTTATCGCGCTCGCTGTCTTTAGTTCTTCTTCATCCTGAGAGCTAGCTCTCAGTGCCCTGCCCTATTCTCCTCTATGACTGCTTCCTGACTATCGAAATACATTTTTGGCTCTGTATAACCAACACATAATTTATCTCACATTGCAAGCTTGCCTGACGTGCATACCTTATATTCATGTAACCTCTTCCATCCCAAACCTGTCCATCTCTGCTGCCTCTTTATTTGTCTTCCCACTTTAACTGTATGACTTATTCCCAGTGTGTCGACAAATGCCGTCTGTTGTGATCGGTTCCCCGCTCTCCGAGTTCTCTCAGACTGCCATGACGTTACCGGCATTTGTTCGGAAGACCGAGCGCTCTGTCCCTGGTACCTCGTGAGCCACAGCGACTATTCCACACCTCATAAGTTAACCTCTTTCTATCCGGGCCCTCTCCTCTCCTTATGGCGCTTTCTGCTTTTATTTCTTCTTTCTTCTTTTCCTCCTTTCCTCTGAGGATCGGCTGCCATCGGTTAAGGTTCTCAATGGTATAGGTAACGGCTTCATGATTTTCGTTTCCGTCCGATTCATTATCAATATGCCTAATCCCAGACGTCGCTATATGTTCTTGCTACTGTGGCTCCCACACCTAAACCTTTTGGACTAGTCCGGCCTCCCAGGCCCCAAATGCCTATGGGTCTCAAAACAAGGCTTCTCTTTCTTTCAACATCGATTCAAGTTCTCATTGGCATTAAAAACAGCATTATGTACTCGCCTCCGTCTGATACATTATAAAATGCTTGGACCCCTGCAAATTGCAATTTCAGGTCTCTGATTGACTTTTGCCTCTCGGCTCCACTATCATGCATCTTAGCTTACAATTACGTTCCCCTGTCTTGTTTGGCCTCACTTTTGGTCCCTATCGCATTGGTTCAATGGCGGTATAGGTGCCTCTAACGTCAACGCAACTTACTAGCACCCGTGTGATTCTCTTTACTACTATGACACTCATCGTTAAACCCATTGGACTACTCCGGCCTCTCAGGCTCCAAATGACTATAGGTCTCAAGCCAAGGCCTCTTTTCCTCTGAGGATCGGCTGCCATCGATTAAGGTTGTTAACGGTATAAGTAACGCCCTCATGATTCTCGTCTCCGTCCGATTCATTATCTGTACGCTTGATCCCTCTACCTAAATCGAAAGATCATGTCCTAGATTAATCTTGCCTCCCGGCTCCACTATCATTCTTCTCAGCTCACACGTATCGTTCCCCTCTCTTGTTTGGCCTCTCTTTTGGTCCATATCGCATCGGTTCAGTGACGGTATAGGTACCTCCAACGCCAGCGCAACTTACTAGCCCCCGTTTGATTCTCTTTGCTACTGTGACACTCATTATTAAACCTACTCCACTTGTCCGGCCTCTCAGTCTCCTAATACCCATTGGTCTCAAAACAAGGCCTCTCTCATTCGAGTATCGGCTGCCGTCGGCAAACGTTCCCATTTGTATAGGTAACTGCCTCACTTAATTGCCTCTGCCTTGTACATTACCTGCATGCTTTGTTCTTCTACCGAAATTGAAATTTCAGGTCCCTGGTTGAATTTTGCCTCTCGGCTCCACTCTCGTGCTTCTCAGATCACAATTAAGTCCCCCTCTCTTGTTTGGCCTTTTCTCTGGTCCATATCGCATCGGTTCAATGGTGGTTTAGGTTCCCATAGCGTCAGCACAACATACTAGGCCACATTTGATCCACTTTCCTACTGCGCCAAGCACTCTTAAACCTCCTGGACCGTACCGGCCTCCGACTCCAAATGCCTACAGGTCTTAAACAATGGCTTCTCTTCTTTTGAGCATCGATTATAGTTAAATAAATAAATAAATAAAGTTTTTATTCTCGACAAGGCGAGGCACGCCTTTACAGGCATGATCATTATGACAACAATGCGTGGTCTAGAATGTGCAAGCATACGTTATGTTTGCTGTACCAGTGTATGTTTATGTAGGGGGTATGTAACTATGTAACTGTGTGTGTGTGAGTGTGTCACTGTGAGGTTCCTGCTTGTAACTGTGCTGCTCTAACTTTGACTCTCATATCGTCGGCAATGCTCGAGTAGAAGATGGATGTCAGTGCGTTGGAAAGGATTATTCGGATACCCACGGGGCAGTGACTTTATTTTGATGCGAGTTACGACCGCCACGTCACAGTGTTGTTAAGCAGACATTTGTGGCTTTTTATAGGGAGAACGCTTGCCAGGCGAAAACCCACCACGTCCTGGAACACTGCCGCCGAACTATTTGCTGGAACGGGTCAAACCCGAACCACCCAGCTGGCACCACGAGGAGGTTGTTCGGCTAGCTAGCATAAGAAACAGCCTCATGATATTGGCCTCCGTCTGGCTCGTTACCTGTATGCTTGGTCCCCTGCAAAATGCAATTTCAGGTCTCTGATTGATATTTACCTCTCGGCACCACCATCATGAATCTCAGCTCACAACTACGTTCCCCTGTCTTGTTTGGCCTCACTTTTGGTCCCTATCGCATTGGTTCAATGGCGGTATAGGTGCCTCTAACGTCAACGTAACTTACTAGCACCCGTGTGATTCTCTTTACTACTATGACACTCATCGTTAAACCCATTGGACTACTCCGGCCTCTCAGGCTCCAAATGACTATAGGTCTCAAGCCAAGGCCTCTTTTCCTCTGAGGATCGGCTGCCATCGATTAAGGTTGTTAACGGTATAAGTAACGCCCTCATGATTCTCGTCTCCGTCCGATTCATTATCTGTACGCTTGATCCCTCTACCTAAATCGAAAGATCATGTCCTAGATTAATCTTGCTTCCCGGCTTCACTATCATTCTTCTCAGCTCACACGTATCTTTCCCCTCTCTTGTTTGGCCTCTCTTTTGGTCCATATCGCATCGGTTCAGTGACGGTATAGTTACCTCTAACGCCAGCGCAACTTACTAGCCCCCGTTTGATTCTCTTTGCTACTGTGACACTCATTATTAAACCTACTCCACTTGTCCGGCCTCTCAGTCTCCTAATACCCATTGGTCTCAAATCAAGGCCTCTCTCATTCGAGTATCGGCTGCCGTCGGCAAACGTTCCCATTTGTATAAGTAAGTTTCTCACTTAATTGCCTCTGCCTTGTACATTACCTGCATGCTTTGTTCTTCTACCGAAATTGAAATTTCAGGTCCCTGGTTGAATTTTGCCTCTCGGCTCCACTCTCGTGCTTCTCAGATCACAATTAAGTCCCCCTCTCTTGTTTGGCCTCTTCTCTGGTCCATATCGCATCGGTTCAATGGTAGTTTAGGTTCCCATAGCGTCAGCACAACATACTAGGCCACATTTGATCCACTTTCCTACTGCGCCAAGCACTCTTAAACCTTCTGGACCGCACCGGCCTCCGACTCCAAATGCCTATAGGTCTTAAACAATGGCTTCTCTTCCTTTGAGCATCGATTACAGTTCTCATTGGCATAAGAAACAGCCTCATGTTACTGGCTTATTACCTGCATGCTTGTTCGCCTACAAAATTGCAATTTCAGGTCTATGATTGACTTTTGTCTTTTGGCTCCACCTTCATGATTCTCAGCTCACAGTTACGTTCCCCTCTCTTGTTTGGCCTTTCTTTTGGTCCGTATCGCATCGGTTCAATGGCGATATAGTTTTCACTAGCGTCAGCGCAACATCCTAAGCTTCCTTTGATTCTCTTTGCTACTGTGGTACTCAGTTTATACCTCTTCAACTACTCCAGCCTCTCAGTCCCCAAATGCCTATAGGCATCAAACCAAGGCCTCCCTTCTTTTGAGGATGGGCTGCCACCAATTAATTTTCTCATTGGTATAATTACCTGCCTTATGTGCTCGCATCCGTTTGACACGTTATCTGCATGCTTGGTCGTTCTACGGAAATTGCAATCTCAGGTCCCTGGTTGAGGTTTGCCTCTCGGCTCCATTCTCATGCTTCTCAGCGCACAATTACGTCCCCTCTCGTGTTTTGCCTCTCTTCTGGTCTATATCGCAACAGTCCAATGGCGGTATAGTCATCACTAGCGTCAGCGCAACATTCCAGGTCTCTTTTGGTTACCATTCCTTCTGTGCGTCTCATTCCAAAACATTTTGGCCAAGTCAGTCCTCTGAGGCTCCAAATGCCCATAGGTCTCAAGCCAAGGCCTCTCTTATTTTGAGCACCGGCTGCCATCGACTCAAGTTCTCATTGGTATAAGTTACAACCTTATGATACTCTTCTTTGTCTGAATCATTATCTTTATGCTTGGTAACGCCTACCGAAATCCGAATTTCAGGTCTCTGATTGACTTTTGCCTCTCGGCTCCACTATCATGCATCTCAGCTCACATTAACGTCTTACTCACTTGTTTGGCGTCTCTCTTCGCTCATATCGCAACTATTCATTGGCGGTATAGTTACCATTAGCATCAGCTCATCTGTCACTCCATTGATTTTAGCCGGCACAACTTTACCATAAATTTTATATTTATACAATAACCTAGTCCTGTTCAATTTTATTGGCAGTTTGCTCGGTCCGTTTTTCTTCTCATCCTTGTTCTATAGGATAACATTACCTGCACCGAACACCGCTGAAGACGTACCTGCGACGCTCCCATCTACACGGATTCAATAAAGAACAAAGAAAAACCCGCACTTCATAGTCATGACACACTAAAGAACCTAAGAAACTGATCAACTCAATACAAGTCACCTGAGTCGTCCGACTTCAACAGCTCCATCCACTTGTAATGGACTCCGAAGGCGACTACACAGCCATAGGGAACAAATTGGCGTTGCATGACTGCGAATATATGCGAGGGTAATCGGTCAGATACCATCTTGCCAATGTATATCAACAGCCGGCAGTGTTCCAGGACGTGGTGGGTCTTCGTCTGACAAGCGTTTTCCCTACAAAAAGCCACGAATGTCTGTTTAACAACACTGCGACGTGGCGGATGTGACTCGCCACTCAATAAAGTCACCGCCCCTAACACATTGGCAAGTTGATTGACACCACATTTACAAGTTCTGTGCATATATCGGCTCTCGCAGGAACACGCCTACATATCTGACTATTGACATACCACTATTCTTAAGTATTTTCCACACGTTCCCTCATACTTCACTCACTGACCTACATTGCTTACGGGACCTCATCGGACTAGTTCCTCATCAACAGACCATATAAGTGATCTGATCACTATATTTACCTCTCGCAATTTGTGTACATAGACTACATACAACCTTTGGGCTCTATGGGCCCACACTACTGTCTCCAACTTTACTACTCCCACTGTTGGTGCTGCTTATCCCGTTATCATGTACAATAATGCAATATGCTGATCATGCCCAAAAGGCGTGTCTCGCTTTGTCGAGAATAAAATATTTATTTAGCTATTTATTTATTTATTTATTCGGACTGCCACCTCTTAGCGCCCCGCAATAACGTAGTCTCATCTGACCGATCCGCTTCCTTGAGCTTTTCCAAACCAGCCAATTTTCAACCGTCCAAGCTCCGTAGACTCTAACCTGTGTCGCCCTCACGTTGACAACCCGCTGCACTTTTCACCTTTTATTAATATAGGCACTTCCATCTCTAAACTTTACATTCAATGCCTCTTCAATCGGATGACCAACTCTCATTGCCCTGTCCTAATTTGACCTCATCTGATAAGCCAAATTCTCTTGGACTACTACCAGGCTACCGGGATGTTAGCCGTCAATGCTCGGTCGATTCAAAGCAGTGTCTCCCTCACCTCTACAGCCTGCTGGACGTGTTCGCCCTATGTTAATATAGCCACTTCTACCTCTGACCAGTGCAATGCTATGACGCTACTTATCTTCCCAAATGAACTATAGGACTCGATCACAATGCGCCGACTAATGCAGTCTCGTCTGATCTGTCTCATTCCCTCCGACCATTGTGAAGTGAGTAGCCATTGTTCGGAAGGCATAACGCTGCGTCCCCATTACCTGTAGAGCCATCTTGACTTTCCATCTCTTGTCTATAAACTTTTACCTCGATTCTGTCCTCCCCTTATCGCGCTCTGTCTTTATTTCTCCCTCAGCCGGAGAGCCAGCTCACCGTGCACTGCCCTAGTCTAATCTGACCAGTCTGCTTCCCCTTGACTTTTTCGAGACTACCGAGATATAGGCGGTCCAGGATTTGTAGAATCGAATCTATGTCTTCCTCAACTTGGCAGCCTACTGGACGGGTTCACGTTATATTAATATAGTCACTTCCCACGCTACATTTTTCCATTTCCTGACCCACACGATTTGTCTTCTAACATTAACTGTACGACCCAATCTCAGTGTGCCCATTAAGCCAGTTTTATTTGCTCTGTCTCCGGCTCTCCGACTGCTGTGACAATACCGGCCCTCGTACTGAAGGCTGGACGATCCGCTTTCAATCCTTCAATCGGACAACCAAGTCTCAGTGCTCTGCCCCGACCGAGTCTTAATTGACTAGTATGATTTTCTTCGCCTTCTTCCAAACTACCGAGATATACGCGGTCTACGCATTGTAGACTCAGAGATAAAGCCCTCTCATTTTGACAGCCCGCCGGACTTGTTCACTCTTTAGTGATATAGACGCTTCCATCTCTAACCTGTCAAGCTTTTAACCCACTCCATTTATCTTCCAAAATTAGCTGTGTAACTCAATAGCACCGCGGCGACTAATCCAGGCTTGTCTGATCGGTTGCTGCTTACCGAATTTTCTCAGACTACTTTGACATTACCGGCCTTTGTTCGGAAGCCTATACACTCGATAAGCATGCACATGCAAGCCTCGTTAGCTTCTCCGCACCATAGCAGTAAACATTTTCCATCGCGATCCCGTCGTTTCCTTGTTGCGGTCTGTTTTTGATCCCTATCCAATCTGACAGCCGAATCTCGATGCCCTGCCCTAGCCTAGTCTCATCTGACCAGTGTGCTTCTGTGATTTCTTCCAGGCCACCGGGATGTTAACGGTCTAAGCTCCGTAGATTCAACGCAACGTCTCCATCCCGTCGACAACTTGCTGGGATTCTTCACTCTATTTTAATCTAGTCACCTCTATCTTTAACCTATTCAATCCTGCTGACTCTATCTTCCCTAATTAACTGTCCGAATCAATCGGAATGCGCCGACTAATCTAGTCTCGTCTGATTTGTCTCTTTCCCTCCGACACTTGTAACATTGCCAGCCGTTGCTCAGAAGACCGATCGCTCTGACCCCATTACCTCGACAACCACGTTAACTGTCGCATTTCTTATCTAAAACCTTTACTCTCGACTATGTCCTCTCCATGCTGCGTTCTCTGTCTTCATTTCTTGTTCAACCGGAGAGCAAGCTCTCATTGCCCTGCCCTATTCTCCTCTTTGCCTGCTTCCAGCTTAACGAAATGTAAACGCCTTAGCTCTGCATAACCCACAAGCAACTTCTCTCGCATTGCGAGCCTGCCTGACCTGCGGTGGCATACCCCATATACATATAGCCTCTTTCATCCAAAACCTGCCCACCTCTACTGACTCTTTATTTGTCGTCCCACATTAACTGTACGACTTACTCTCAATGTGTCGACTAATACAGTCTAGTCTGATCGGCCTCCTGCTCACCGAATTTTTTCAGACTACTGGGATGTTACCGGCGCTTTTTCAGAACTGATTTATTCATACTCCTTCTCACGAGAGCATCGTTGGCTTCTCCACACTTTAGCAGCGAAACTTTTTCATTCTGACTGTCGTCTCCTTGCTGCGCTCTTTGTTTTCAATTCTTCAGTCGGGCAACCAAATCTCAGCACTCTTCCTTAACCTAGCCGCAGCTGACAAGTCTGCTTCTCTGTGACCTCTTCCAGTCCACCGGGATGTTAACGGTCTAGACTCTGCAGACTCAAAACTGTTTGAATTAAATAAATAAATAAATAAATATAAATAAATATAGGTATATTTCTAGACAAGCGCTAGATGCTGTTCCTGTCTGGGATCAGATCAAATTGTACATAACATCCATGCTCATGCATGGAGAAGAAATATCGTTAACAAATGCTTTTGATCTTGTTTATCTTTCCGAACAGTAAAGCAGGGATAAACACAAACATTCCGTAGGCCTCGACATTTTTGAAGTTTGGGTCTCCGTAGCTTATGTACGAATACTGCGCTTTTCACCGGCTACCGCTGCCAAACCTTGAGGTGCCTGATTCCATTAGTAACTTACCAATTAGAGGAAATTTGATCCATTTAATTTGGTCACATCAAAGCATTTCGGACATCTATTAGTAGCGGGCTCATGGAAAAGAATAAGCAAGCCAAACTTAGATCGTAAAAGTGGAGGGTAAAAAAAGGGAAATAAAAGTAGTGGCTAACGATTTAGCCTTCATTAGAAAAGTGCTTAAGCTGATAAATAATTGCTTTTGAACACACAGGGCCGGCTTCATCCGGCTTATCGCAACGGCCTCGGCGAAACGGAGGAAGCGGGGATTAGGGTGACGTAATACAAGTGTGAACGCTGATCCGAGCTCTATCCGGTGACGCGTAGTCAGTAGGTGTTTACCTATTGAGGAAGCTGGCGGCTTGCGCAAGCACGGAACTTCAGTGGGACAGGGATGCTGGTCAATTTCACGTTGAACCCACCTTGGCACGTGTTCCTTTATTCGGGAAGTCAAAGACCGATTGGTTCTGCCTATGTAACTGTCTCCGCAGTCGCATACGAATTTGTATATGCACTGTGAGTTGGCCCCTATCGGTTGAGTCGTGCCTTCGTTGGAGGCAACCGCAAGTTACAGGGTCTATTGATTGACCACAAACCTGAGGCAGCACAGTAGACTTCTCTTGCGTAGCAGAGTTTAAACGTGTTCGGTGGGTCTTAAATAAGGTAAAGTTATCCTTGAATGGCTACTCGATATGGATCTTTTTCTTGGCTGCCGTATGCACCAAGTATTTTCAGGTCAGCGTCGCTGTTGGCGTGTGCTTCTCTATAAATCTACGTGGATAACCATTTGCAACTGTGTGTTGTTGTAATTAACTCTAGCTTCGTCGGATAGACAATCAGCTGAGCAAATTCGTCTAGCCACGACTAACTAAAGTTTCACAAGGGGTCCGCTTGACCGCAAACTGGTGTGAGCTGGTGGAAGTGCAGGGTATTGGCCGGACCAGGTTTGCTTTCTGCTAGATAGACCTTCTAATGAGGCCCGGTCAGCGTCTGCGACTAATGAGGATGTCCAAGGATGGCAGACAGTTCTTCTGTTCCACTTCGCAGGTGACCCGCAAGTTGGTATGTGCGCAGTTGAGTTGCTGCACCAACTGGACAATCTGCTGCTCCGATGAACAAAAGGCCAATATGTCATCCACATAACGCTTATAGTATGGCAACTGGGCTATTTCTGTGGATATGCCTCTTTCTATCATCAGCATGAAGAAATCGGCAAGTACAGGGCCTAGTGGGCTACCCATTGCCACACCATCGATTTGACGATATGGGGTGTTCTGAAAGTGGAAGCCAACATTTGCTGTACACAGAAGTAAGGATTCCTTTAGAAATTCGACTGGAATTGGTAACGAATAACTAGATTGCTCAGCTAGCTCACATATGTAATCAACAGTTTGTTGTAGTGGGACGTTGGTGAATAGAGATTCCACATCCAAGGAACACATGATCTTATCGGAGAGGTTGATGTCATCTAAGTCACCGATAAGTTGAAAAGAATCTTTAAGACTATATGGATTGGACAGTTGTCGCAGAGGCGC
>CALYDF020005267.1:0-14534 GCA_944474145.2 Dicrocoelium dendriticum | reverse complement strand
CAACGGGTAAGCAGACTGATTCGTGGATAGCATCATATGTTTACTTCTAAAGCTGTGGGGGAATGACCTACAGTGGATATCATACACCTGTTCCTGTTAAGTACTATGGCCTACGCAAAACCCTGATCTACCATGCGGTAGATACCCAGCGGAAGCCATGTTCGGGCGTGACAAACGTCCTCCAATTAATGCAGTACTCTCTAAGGTTACGCAACGGCTACTGGCGTCAGGAACGAACAGACGTTTTCTACTAGGGGAGCCGGTGTACGCGTTGGGTGCATGGCTAAACCACCAAACCTGTCAACCTGCAGTGGCACGATAAAGCAATGCCCTGTGCTGTTCGTAGTGTCTGTCGGAACGTTGTCTGTCATACGGCACGCTTATCAATGACGCGAACGACAGACTCGAACTAAACAAGCACTTCTACCTTTCGAGTTGCCGTTTGACTATATTGCCGGACACATTGGAACTACCAAAAAGAGTGGGGCGTATTGAACCGACAGAGACGTGCGCATAAGCCATTCGACGGAGTCACTGGGAGAACTACGCGGCTACTAAACCTATTGCAACTTAAACAGGCGAACCCAGCGCTTTATTCATATGCGTCTGGAGAACGTTCTATTCAAAGAGGGAGATGTTACAATAGATAATTTGGTGCCTTAAAAGTGCAATGTCCGCCCATACACCGGACAGTGAACTTCGAACTCACCCAATGGTCCACTGTGGTTCATATCCATCAGGCCGCCTCGAGTTGGAAACACTCACACCATAACCTTTGTAGTCTTCTGTCTTGTCCGTTCCATGTGACTTGAGATCTGGTCCATCCACTCTCCGGTACGGTGAATGTCTTTTCCTGACGGCCTTAAGCCCCATTAACGGCAAGTATAACACTTCAGTGAGAGGGACTATGCAGGATCGAGTTTGCGTGCTTTTCCTGGCGGATGTCCGCTTTAATGACGGCGCATTAGACAATCGTATACTATTGGCAGATTGCGTGGTTCCGAAACGATGTATTTGGATCTGATGACTGACTTGGTTCAACAGCAATGGACAGTATACTCCCTAGACGTCCTGTGAAGTCTCCCAGAGTTCCGTTAACCTGTGTTATTGTTCAAGCAATTGGCAGGTGCCTACGCAGGGTTTATGTGTACCTGTCTGACAGGTGATTACCTGCAGGTATATGTTGCGTCTTTATTCTAATGGTTATGCATCACAACCGACCCGACCGCTCACTTTTGTGCAGCGCACCTGCCCACTCAGCTCTGCAAATTGTAAGAAAAAATTTCTTCGCACACTATTCGATTTCTGGTTTTTCATTATAAACAATGAAATGGAGATAGTTGGCAAGCCGAAGCTCAGCATACCCCGCAAAACTCACTGGAACATGAATTGTTTTTGACGTCTTACATACAGCGACACTTTAGACCGTCGTACCACTGCCCATCTGTGCATGGTGTTTGGGTACATGGCAAGCCTTTCAACCTATGCGGACTATGCTCAATCATCACAAGTCCCTGAATATAGGGACGGCCGTAGTTGGCCTTACTGTTCACACCCACCGAAGCGTTTGTGCTGCGTGTACCAACATGTTAAAATCCTTCGGGCGTCGAACCACGAAATAGTCGCGGGACCCGTGGGACAGGGGCCCGTCAAGCCAGGCCTGAGGACGTCGTCATTTGGGGACGGCCTTGATGTACGCATACTTGTGTCTCCAAAACTGGTGACTCACGCTGCTTGCAGCTTCACACTTGTACAACCACACCTAACAGATGTGGCAGCGGAGACGAAGTGCACACTGGTCAGCGGTGACTTGCTCGCTCGCCTAATAAGCCCTTGTACCTTAGCGTGGAACTACCTAACGGGGCTGAGAAGGGTCAAACTACGAAAGATGCCGGACACGTCTGGCCTGAAAATGTCGCAAATTTTCTCGTACGCATGGCTAACGTTATGTACTGACCAGCACACCGAATCAGCGGAAAAAAAGCAACTTCGAGTACAGAAGTGGAAGCCTACAGCCAGAGTGCATTTGCGATGGTCTTAGACATATAAACATGGGCATGACTAATGATGGCATATTCGCCATCTGGCCAGCCAAATTGTCGCTTCTGGTTTTCCAAGGCATTGCGTAGAGATAGGCTTACGAAGCTTAAGGACTCTAGGACACAGCTCAGTGTTCTCGGGACTAGCGCCAAGGTGGCTGCTATCACTCCCATTCGTGTCCTACCCCAAGCTTCACAGCCTTTTATATACATTTTCAACAAGCATCATAAACTCGTTCGGGTTCCGAAGAACTTGTCTCCCGTGAAGTCAATTGTCAAGCATCCCATTTGCATTAAGGTTCCACCTGTTTCGCCGGGCCATCGCAGAAGAGTTCCGGACAAGCTCAAAGCTGCTAAGGTGGCATTCGAACAACTGCTCGAACTGGGAATAATCTGCATGTCCAAAATTCCATATACATCACCGATAAACAAGGTGCCAAAGAAATCCGGTAATTGGCGTTCCTGTGGTGACTACAGGGCGCTTAACAAAGCTACCATCACTGCTAAATACCCCATTTCGCACATGCATGAATTAACCTCAGCTCTAGCTCGTCCGTCTATCTTTAGCAAAATCGACCTAGTTCGCGCCTACCATCATATCCCTGTGGCGCTAGACGACATTGCTAAAACAACAGTCCTCACACCATTCGGCCTCTTCGAGTACCTCAGGATGCCTTTCGGCCTCAGCAACGCTGCACAAACCTTGCAGCATTTCATTCATGAGGTAAGGCGAGGACTCGGAGGCATTTATCCTTATTTAGATGACATTCTCATCGCCAGCTGTTCTGACTATGATCATCTTAAACAACTTTACGCCATCTTCTAATGCTTGACGCAATATGGGGTTGCCGTCAACCTCGATAAATGCGAGGTTCGCCAAAACTCCATCAACTTTCTTGACCACCGCACATCCGCCTCTGGTATTGAAGCTCTGCTAGACAAAATCCAGGCACTGAAGGACTATCCTGCTCCTGGTTCTTTCAAACAGTTACGCCGATTCCTTGACCTGATCAACTATTATCCACGCTTTATTCCTAGCTGCGCGAGCATTGTTCAACCAATGGCTGAGTTCCTCCGTGATAAACAGCGCTCTTTTCATTTTCCAGACGACACAAGACAGTCTTTGGAGAAGCTCAAAGCCGCCAACTCCAACATAGCGCTTCTCGCCCACCCAGACCCATCAGCACTACTCTCCTTGACAACCGACGCATCAGACACTGCCGTCGGTGCAGTGCGATGGATACCTCTAAGCTTTCTCGAAACGTTTACAACCTGCCGAATCACGTTACAGCACCTTCGGTAGGGAACTGTTCGCCACCCAGCTAGGCATCAGACATTTCCGTCACTATCTCACAGGTCGACATTTTACTGTCTTCACTGACCACAATCCATTGATGTAGGCAACTAATGGCGCAACAGACAAGTATTCTCCGCGGGAAACTAGACACATAGACTACATTTTCCAGTTTACGACAGACGTACGACACCGTCCGGGATGCGCTTTTAGACATTCATCAGCCTAGCTTATCGCATGGCGCCATCATCCACCTAGCCACCATGAGTGCTGCCCAACAAGCTGATCCCGACATAGACAAGCTACGACGTAACACCTCTTTGAAACTAAGCGAACTTCTACTAGCTTCATCTTTGGAGACCACCCTTTGTGACGTCTCACAAACTTCTCCCCGACCGGTAGTTCCTACTTCGATGCATCGACTTGTTTTGAACGCTTTACACAACCTGTCTCATCCCGGCCTGTGTGCTTCGCTGAAGCTCGTAACCGAAAGCTTCGTAGTGCCCAACGTCAATTGCGATATCCGCCTTTGGGCACCAGCATGGTTAGAGTGTCAACGCACCAAGGTATACAGACACACAGAAAGCCAACTTTGCGTCCTTCCTGCTCCTGACTCTCGTTTTGCAAACGTCCTTGTCGACCTGGTCGGACTTTTGCCCCATGCAAAGGCTACGTGTACCACCTCACCTGTGTCAACCGATTCACGCGTTGCCCAGTAGCGATTCCGATAGTCAACTGCTCATCTGAGACAGTTGCGTAAGCTTTCCTAGAACTCTGGGTAGCTCAATTTGGTCTCCCAAGCGTAGTCATCACTGAACGAGGATCACACTTTGACGGATATTTCAGCAAACTTCTCAACGTTCCTGATTGCCAACACAACCGAATCACCGCATACCACCCCGCAGCTAATGGGATGGTGGAACGGTTCCACCGGCAACTCTCAGGTTCAGTCTATTTCCAGTACGGAGGTAGCAGGACTAATAGCGCAAGTAGTGGCAGAGACTAGTGAACTTAACATAAGCCGAATCAAACCACCGAAATCGTTCCAGTATTCGAACTGGTTATAGATCACTTTTTAAAATTGATGCGTCTGCTGGGGGAGAACCATGAAATCGGACCCTAGCGGGCTCCTACCCGTATCATCCCAAAGGTGGGGTGACAGTTTGTGAAGTTCACGTAAGTGGTTGAGCAGGAAGTCCGTTACACTTCCAGTTGACGTGCGGAGATCCAGCAAAACGTGAAACCAAGGTGCAACCGACCGACAGTTTATATGGAAAGCCAAAGGAAAAAGCTGCGTAAATGCATATCAATAAAAAAAGATTGAAAAGTGAGGAAACGTGCAAATCTGTTTTTGGGTTTTCAAAAGTTTTGCTCTTTGTTTGTAGTTTCAAAACCTTTTGGTCTTGCTTTTGTGGATTTTGGAAAAGGTTTGTGAGCAGAAAACATGCATTGAGTTTCATTGCCTTTTATTTCTCTAGCACTTCGATTGATAGTGGATCGTGAAGCGGGTGACGTCGGTTGTGGCTGTCAGTTTTGATGGAGCGGAATGACTGGTCTGAGGTTGCAGTGCTAGCTGTGACGTCGCAGGCTGTGAAGGTGCCTTTTGCACCGAAGAGTCAGACTTGTAGAGGAACGCTGGCTTGAGTCGATCGAAGTCGATCGTCTCAGTCTTACCAATGTAGTCAATGGTTAACGTCATGTCGCTTCCGCTCACGATACGGTACGGGCCAGAATAAGAAGGTTGAACTGGTCGGCGTAAGCTGTCGGCGCGAACGGACACGGGCGTGCAAGCAGATATGCGTTCGTCCACGTTGCTACGCAAGCTCTGCGCGCTGGGTTGGACAGGTTGAAGCTTTCGCATGTGATGAGATAGGCGACCTGCGTAGTCGCCATATTCGAAGGTTGTTGGCGCTTTCGGTGGGACGACTTCACCAGGTAAGCTTGTGTGCATCCAAAGACTAGCGAAGAAGGTGTGGCGTGCAAAGCCGCTTTAATCGTGTTGCTTATATACAAGAGAACCAGCGGAAGTGCTTCGTGCCAGGATGCGCTAGATTGGACTTAGAGTGATGCTTTGAGTTGCCGGTGGAACCGTTCCACCATCCCATTAGCTGCGGGGTGGTATGCGGTGATTCGGTTGTGTTGGCAATCAGGAACGTTGAGAAGTTTGCTGAAATATCCGTCAAAGTGTGATCCTCGTTCAGTGATGACTACGCTTGGGAGACCAAATTGAGCTACCCAGAGTTCTAGGAAAGCTTACGCAACTGTCTCAGATGAGCAGTTGACTATCGGAATCGCTACTGGGCAACGCGTGAATCGGTTGACACAGGTGAGGTGGTACACGTAGCCTTTGCATGGGGCAAAAGTCCGACCAGGTCGACAAGGACGTTTGCAAAACGAGAGTCAGGAGCAGGAAGGACGCAAAGTTGGCTTTCTGTGTGTCTGTATACCTTGGTGCGTTGACACTCTAACCATGCTGGTGCCCAAAGGCGGATATCGCAATTGACGTTGGGCACTACGAAGCTTTCGGTTACGAGCTTCAGCGAAGCACACAGGCCGGGATGAGACAGGTTGTGTAAAGCGTTCAAAACAAGTCGATGCATCGAAGTAGGAACTACCGGTCGGGGAGAAGTTTGTGAGACGTCACAAAGGGTGGTCTCCAAAGATGAAGCTAGTAGAAGTTCGCTTAGTTTCAAAGAGGTGTTACGTCGTAGCTTGTCTATGTCGGGATCAGCTTGTTGGGCAGCACTCATGGTGGCTAGGTGGATGATGGCGCCATGCGATAAGCTAGGCTGATGAATGTCTAAAAGCGCATCCCGGACGGTGTCGTACGTCTGTCGTAAACTGGAAAATGTAGTCTATGTGTCTAGTTTCCCGCGGAGAATACTTGTCTGTTGCGCCATTAGTTGCCTACATCAATGGATTGTGGTCAGTGAAGACAGTAAAATGTCGACCTGTGAGATAGTGACGGAAATGTCTGATGCCTAGCTGGGTGGCGAACAGTTCCCTACCGAAGGTGCTGTAACGTGATTCGGCAGGTTGTAAACGTTTCGAGAAAGCTTAGAGGTATCCATCGCACTGCACCGACGGCAGTGTCTGATGCGTCGGTTGTCAAGGAGAGTAGTGCTGATGGGTCTGGGTGGGCGAGAAGCGCTATGTTGGAGTTGGCGGCTTTGAGCTTCTCCAAAGACTGTCTTGTGTCGTCTGGAAAATGAAAAGAGCGCTGTTTATCACGGAGGAACTCAGCCATTGGTTGAACAATGCTCGCGCAGCTAGGAATAAAGCGTGGATAATAGTTGATCAGGTCAAGGAATCGGCGTAACTGTTTGAAAGAACCAGGAGCAGGATAGTCCTTCAGTGCCTGGATTTTGTCTAGCAGAGCTTCAATACCAGAGGCGGATGTGCGGTGGTCAAGAAAGTTGATGGAGTTTTGGCGAACCTCGCATTTATCGAGGTTGACGGCAACCCCATATTGCGTCAAGCATTAGAAGATGGCGTAAAGTTGTTTAAGATGATCATAGTCAGAACAGCTGGCGATGAGAATGTCATCTAAATAAGGATAAATGCCTCCGAGTCCTCGCCTTACCTCATGAATGAAATGCTGAAAAGTTTGTGCAGCGTTGCTGAGGCCGAAAGGCATTCTGAAGTACTCGAAGAGGCCGAATGGTGTGAGGACTGTTGTTTTAGCAATGTCATCTAGCGCCATAGGTATATGATGGTAGGCGCGAACTAGGTCGATTTGCTAAAAATAGACTGACCAGCTAGAGCTGAGGTTAATTCATGCATGTGCGAAATGGGGTATTTAGCAGTGACGGTAGCTTTGTTAAGCGCCCTGTAGTCACCACAGGAACGCCAATTACCGGATTTCTTTGGCACCTTGTTTATCGGTTATGTATATGGAATTTTGGACATGCAGCTTATTCCCAGTTCGAGCAGTTGTTCGAATGCCACCTTAGCAGCTTTGAGCTTGTCCGGGTCTAGTCTTCGTGTGTGTGATGGGAGTATACACTCGAACGAAAGTGCGGTGCCAGCCCATCAAGGAAGCCGTTAGGCTGCCGCAAGGAAAGGCGGCAGCTGTTTGGACATTCACACTTTTCTCGCATGCACGCTGATTGGCCAACAGTTGGACGCATTGTTGTGAGTTTTTTGTCTGAATCAAAGGATAAATGTCATGCATTCACAAAGGTCGTTAATTATGGATCCAACTAGCTGTATAGGCCGATATGTTTCACTCGCCCTCTGCCTGCGTTTTCGCCTGGTCCTTTTGTTTTCAGAATATACGTTTTGTCCCTGAAGGACCGACTTTTTACATGGTGTCAGCGAAGGAGAAGAACATTAGTACCACCCAGACGATGATTGGAGCTGCACCGGCTATTCAAATGCCTGCCCCGTTGAACATGGATGAACGCAGTTTGGCAAACAACTGGCGTTTGTGGAAGAGCAAATGGATAGATTTCTGCACTTTATCGCGTCTGGACAAACAACCGATGGCGTACCGTTTGGCCATGTTTCGACACGCAGCAGAAGATGATGCGCGCCGCGTGCTAGAGACATTGTGTTACGACAAGAGCGAAGATGCCAACAATCTGGAGACAGTTCTTGAGAAGTTCAGTGAATACTGCGAAGGCCAAACAAACGAGACATTTCAACGCTACCTCTTCTTTTCGCGGAACAGGCGGCCAGTTGAATCCGTTGACACGTACGTCACTGAGCTAAAGATTTTGGCCCGATCCTGCAGTTTCTGTAAATGCATGGCGGACAGTCTCATACGGGACCGCATTGTTCTTGGGATCAATAACGAAGGTTTGACGAAGCGACTATTACGAAAGCGCAACCTATCTCTGCAGGAATGTATCGACATCTGTAACAGTGAGTCCTCCACTGCCTATCAGTTCCAGCAGATGACAATCACAGGTGATTCAGAGTTGTGCGCCGTTTCCAGGAGCAAAACTACGAGGACCACGACCGCGCGACAGGAGCCCTGCAACTTCTGTGCAACACGACATCCGAGGAACCGCGAACAGTGTCCGGCATGGGACAGCATTTGTGTCAAATGTGAGAAGCGCAATCACTTCGCCCGCTGCTGTCAGTCGACAGATGTCAGTGCACTCGTTCCAGACAAATCAACAGAAGACACCGAACAATCGATTGGTAACGTGTCTCGGAAAGCGTCGCAGAAGTGTGTCTATGCAAGTCTTCTGATCGAGGGACGGTCTGTGCGATTCCAGTTAGACGCAGGCGCGACGATCAATATTTTGCCCAGAAAGCACTGCCGCGGCGTGCAAATTCAATCGGATCAAGATTATTTGCGCATGTGGAATGGTTCCAGATTCAAGCCAAAGGGCTCAGCGAAAATTGAAGTGGTCATTCCGAGAGACGGTGTTTCGCATCGTCTGCAGTTGGTGATCGTGGATGAGGATCTCAGTCCGATTCTCGGCATTGATTCGATTTTATCTCTTGGCTTTGTCATTTTTAACCATGATCGTTTTGTGTACGCTTGTCAGAGTGAAGCCGATGTTAGTGACCTGTATCCGTCTGTGTTTAGCCCGGGTTTAGGGGAATTCGAGGGTACCGCTCACCTGTCGTTAGATCCTTTGGTACGCCCGATTGCGTTACCTCCTAGGAGAGTCGCGTTTGCGCTACGTGACCGGTTTTCTGCGGAATAGAACAAGCTGGTTATGCAGGGTGTGATTGCAAAGGTTGATGAGCCAATAGACTGGGTTAGCCAGGTCGCAATCATTACGAAGAAAAATGGCGAACTACGCGTATGTGTAGACCCGAAGCCACTGAATGAGGCCCTGCGTAGAGAACATTATGCTCTACCGACGTTAGAAGATGTTTTACCACGTTTGACAAAAGCTAAGTTTTTCACGAAAGTAGATCTTTCTTCCGCATTCTGGCACGTTGTTCTAGACGACGAATCCAGTTTCCTCACCACATTTGCTACACCGTTCGGACGTTATCGTTGGCTGCGATTACCGTTTGGCCTGAAGGTGTCTAGCGAAATTTTTCCAAAAGCGTTTGGTGCAAGCAATAGATGATTTAGATGGCGTAACCTGTGTGGCAGATGACGTTCTGATTTACGGTTCTACCGAAGAAGAGCATGACACTAAGCTACACCGGTTCCTGAGGCGTTGCGTGCAAAAGAACATCAAGCTAAAACGCGAGAAAGTAGAGCTGCGGAAAGAGGAGGTGATTTTCCATGGGCATGTGTTAACATCCGACGGAATCAGGGTTGACCCAGGGAAGATTAAGGCGATACAAGAGATGCCCTTCCCTAACTATGTGAAGGCAGTCCATCGCCTAAACGGTATGGTGAATTATTTAAGCCGGTTCCTACCAGGACTCGCTGATGTCATGACTCCGATTAGGCAGTTAACTCACAAAGGAGTAGATTGGAGCTGGGGGAAGGAACAGGATTTGGCTTTCGCAACCATTAAGAACCTTAGCAGTAATGCGCCCGTACTAGTATATCACCATCCAGCACAACAATTTGAGGTACAGTGTGATAGTAGCCAGAGTGGAATAGGTGCTGTTCTGTTGCAGAACGGAAGACCTTTGGATTTCCGCAGTCGAGCACTCACAGAGACCGAGAAGCGGTACGCACAGATCGAGAAAAGATGCTGGCAGTGGTCTATGCCATGGAGCGTTTCAATGATTATACCTTTGAAAGAAAGACAACCGTGTACACTGATCATAAGCCACTGGTGTCGATAGCCACTAAACCATTGAATAACGTTCCTCGCCGTCTGCAGCGCATGCTTATCCGGCTCCAAAAGTATGACATTGACATTGTGTACACACCTGGCATACAGATGTTTATCGCGGACACCCTGTCGAGAGCACATCCGCTAGTGGCCCAACATAATCTAGTTGAGATCGAGACAGTTAGCATGGTGCAGCATCTGACAGTGACAGAAAACCGTTTGAAAGACATAAGGCGTTTCACGGAGGAAGACCAAACTTTTGCAGCTTTGCGAGACGTTATCCTCAATGGGTGGCCAGAAACAAAGAAGCAGCTCCCGAAGGAATTAACACCCTACTTCAATTTTCGGGACGAACTCACTGTCTGTGACGGTCTGTTGTTCAAGGGAAGTCGAATCCTAATCCCTTCTTCTCTCCGAAAGGAGATGCTGGAGCATGTCCATCGCGCTCACCTGGGTGCAAATTACACCATTAATCGAGCAAGAGAACTGAAGTTCTGGCCAGGAATGACAGGTCAGATCAAGGATCATGTGTCTAACTGTGAGGCGTGCCGTTCACACGACATTCGGCAAACTAAGGAACCGATGATGCTGCATGATGTTCCGGACCGACCGTGGCAAAAGGTAGCAGTGGATCTATTCTGGGACAACGGAAAGGATTACTTACTCACGGTGGACTACTATAGTGATTAGTTTGAAATCGATTTACTCACCACCACGACCACGGAGGCAGTAATCAACAAACTCAGATGTCAATTCGCACGGCACGGGATACCGGAGGAGCTAGTCTCGGACAACGGTCCCCAGTTCAGCAGCAGGGCATTCCAGGTTTTCGCAACAAATGGGAATTCGCACACCGGCAAACCAGTCCCTATCACAGTCAATCAAATGGGAAGGCAGAGTCGGCAGTGAAGCAAGCCAAGCGACTATTAGCGAAGGCTAGAGATACTCGGGAGGACCCATACCTCATGCTACTGGAGAGTCGCAACACTCCTTCAACGGATATCGTCCTGAGCCCAGTGCAGCGCCTATACAGTCGAAGGACCAGAACTGTGATGCCTGCATCCGCAACGCTTCTGCGTCCCTGTCACGCCACAACTTGAGAAAGTACAGAACAGTTTGAAAAGGCGAATGGCTACTCAGAAACGGTACTACGACAACGGCGCACGGGAATTACCTGAGCTGACAGTGGGGGAAGAAGTATGGGTTGAAGCAATTCGCGATAGAGAGGAGCGGTGGAGAAAAGGAGTCGTGGCTGCGAAAGTCGGTGAAAGGTCATAGAAAGTAAATGTTGGAGGGAAGAAGCTAAGAAGAAACCGAGTACAGCTGAGGAGATGTCCGAGGCGACAGCATGAATCAGGGAGAGAGCGTTATACTGCGTGCGGCAATGAGGCGACATCGGCAGATCCAACAAAGAGGACGCGGAGTGGTAAAGTGTATGGACTATTTAGCAAAGTACAGCAGCAAGAACATGAAAAAAGGGAGGATGTGATGGGAGTATACACTCGAACGAACGTGCGGTGCCAGCCCAGCAAGGAAGCCGTTAGGCTGCCGCAAGGAATGGCGGCAGCTGATAGAATGTTCACACGTTTCTCGCATGCACGCTGATTAGGCAACAGTTGGACGCATTGGAGTGACTTTGTTTGACTGAATCGAAGGAAAAATATCATGCATTCACAAAGGTCGTTAATTATGGATCCAACTGGCTGTATATACCGATATGTTTCACTCGCCGTCTGCCTGTGTTTTCGCCTGGTCATTTTGTTTGCAGAATATACGCTTTTTCCCTGAAGGACCGAATTTTTACAAACGCATTGAGATATACATATTCTGAGCTGGAAATCCAAGGTAAATCTATAAGTAATAGCGAAAGTGGAATGTTGGCCAAAATCGTGTCTCCTCCATGTGTACGTATACAGAAGGTAGAAAACTGGAACGAAATCTGGGATTTGATTGCAAGTGAAATCTCTTAGAGACACTTGTGTTTATCCATGGGTAATGGGTCACGTAAGAAGGTGCAGCGAAAAGAGTGCACGGTCCACTCGGGCTTTGAACTCTGCCAACATGGGAACACATATGACAGATGTAAGTAGGGTATTCCACATTCTGATGATACATATGGAAGGTAATTTCGACATAGTTCCAAAAGACTGCGCTGTACTGCCATCTTGAGATTTTGGCTTCCCCCATTGCTGTTGTGACTGAGTTCAATCAAGTAGCACCACTGGTTATTGGGAGCCTTTAAACGCTGTCAAGTCAAGGTGATATCCGCGCACAATCACCGATCCTGTGTGCTAAAGACCCCTAGCACTTGGGACGTACTTTCATGCCGCCATTCTTACAGACACGTGACGCTTTTGCTTGCCCGGAGTTGGGGTATCTCCAAGGCAGTGAAATCTCTGCTCAGACATGGCTGCCAGACTTGTATTGCGTATTTCACATGTGGACATATTGTAGAGGGGCCGCTTCCAAGAATGCCTCGGGGGAGCTCTTCGGAGTTAGCTGAGAGCGGATCGCGGAGGACGGCTAGCGACGAGCCTGGGCCCGGAACTACGGAGCGGGAATATGTGGACAGCGCAATAAATCAGACATATACGCCGCTAGCGCAGCCCACAGGACCGACGCCGAGCCGACTGACACAGCCCAGAACAAGCAAGTCGAGAGCTCTCGAACGACTCCTGGCCGATCCAAATCGGGTACAGAGAAGTGGGGATCGAGGCGAAAACAGGAAGGCGGATCTTCCAATTCAGAGCTCCCGAGGCGAAAGGACTGGCTCGTCTCTAACATCCGTACCTGTGTTGCGTTGTGAGACGGAAATCTAGTCGATATTCGATGGCGCGCGAGACCCTCATGTGCCCATTTTCGGTGTGCAATAAACGTCTACCCCCCTGTCGTGTCGTTTTTCGCTACAATATGTATGAACTGAGAAGTTGTGGAAATATCGAAGGGTTTATTCGTCTAAATACACGCTTCAGGAATCCCACGTGTCGTATGTCTATTTTGTCGCCGTTTTCGACTGATTCTAACATCCTAGTTGGACGTGGGCCAATCCAGATCATTCTCGGTATAGGTATTGTTAGCGGTCGTTAATGAAAATCATCAACAACGCGCACATTGGACTTGTTTATTATGTCTCGCTAAGCGATAGAGTGGCTGTTTTCAACCTTCCTCAGCATTTTATAGCTTCAGACACATTTCCTGGCATTATGACCACACTAAACCTATTGGCAATGTGTTTAAACTACGGCAATGTTACAAGTACTAGTTTAGAATATGCCTTCTGAGAAATCAACACTGCCTACCTGGAACCGCAAGAAGCGCAATTTGTGGGTGGTTTGGAGCTTACACCCGTCTTGCAACCAAATACGGTACTCTCAGAGAGCCACAAAATTAAATTACCTCGACAATTTCTGGAGGATGGTCAAGTACATTTTGATGCCCTACATGTCTGTGAGAAGGTAACAGTCTACAGTGCGCTGGCATTTATCAGGGGTTATGGGGTTCACGACTGAACACATACATTGCGCGGTATTCCGTCACCAACTTTCCTCAAAACCCTGAAGACATTTTTATTGATTTCTTTGCAGGAAATCAGTTTAGGAAAATTCTAGCCAGAAAGTTTGAAGACGCGATAGCTTTACAGTGCTTGCTATCCGTTATCCGTAACGAACAGTCTCGTGAGTGCTGTTGTAAGAAAATGGGAGCACAATGATTTGGGACTAATCCTACAATAGTGATGGTCAACTGGAGAATATCCATACATGAGATGCCGGGAGAACCAGTGCCTTAATGTACAATGTCGTCCGACCCACCTGACTCGGAAATTCACTCTCACACACTTGCCTACAGTTGTTCATATGCACCTGGCCGTCACCTGCTGTCACATCGTCTCATCTTAACCTATATTGTCTGCTGTCTTGTCTGTTTCATGTGATCTGATTCCCAGTCAATGCACCGTCCGGTGCTGTTAAATTCTTTGTACTGTCGATGGAGATGGTTGCTCATTCACATCTAACCAAATTACTACAACCGCAGCATGATTGAATACATCAGCAAAAGCGAGCTATGCTCCAACAAGAACGCAGACAGTAGTTGTTATTTCACACATTCACTGAGAAACTGTCTTCCCTAACTCTAACACCGAGTACAGTGAATACCGAGTCCAATTTAGCTGGAGCGTGGCAAACGTAATGCAAGCTTTTCAATATGACGCAGACAACGGTATGATATTCCCAACCTGGTACGTGCTATTTAAAAACATCTTTTGGTTGACGCAATCTCGCTTGTTTATGCAGCCAAAGTAGGACTGTTGTAATTTCATTCTATGGAATCATTCCCGAGAATGCAATTTTCAGGATATTGTAGATGTTCTCACTTCCATTTTCGTGAAAGATCCTCAAATGTCCACCACTGTTATCAAGGTTTGAAGTTGCTGAATACTCAATTCGTGGATTATGTTCCATATGCACTTATGATGAAACATATTGTCACTGGTCACAG